>CAUYLG010027639.1:0-74427 GCA_963573385.1 Cacajao melanocephalus | reverse complement strand
TTAAATCTTCTTTCAAGGTTCTTAGTTTCTTTGCATTGGGTTAGTACATGTTCTTTTAGCTCACGGAAGTTTCTTATTATCCACCTTCTGAAGCCTGATTCTGTCAGTTCGTCACACTCATTCTCCATCATGCCTTGTTCTCTTGCTGATGAGGAGCTGCGATCTCCTGTAGGAGGAGAGGCATTCTGATTTCGGGTGTTCTCAGTCTTTTTGCACTGGTTTCTTCCCATTTTTGTGGATTTATCCACCTGTCATCTTTGTAATTGCCGACTTTCAGATTGGGTCTGAGTGGACGTCTGTCTTGTTGGTGATGAAGTTTTTTCTGTTTCTTAGTTTTCCTTTGGCGGACGCCCCTTCCCCACAGAGCTTGGCCTTCCCGGGTTCAGCTGTGCTTCCTGTGAAACTCTGTCCTCAGCGCTTCCAATTGCTGTTCTCCTTGTGGGGATGGGACCAGCTGAGCCCGACTCCAAGGGCACCCATTCGCGTATACTCCGCACTCAGAAGCGCTGCGCCGCACCGGGGCACCGGCAAAACAGCTGCGCCGGCCAAAAGAGTCGCGCTGGTGACCCATGTGGCTCCTCCGCCGGGAATCTCCCAGTTTGTGGGCCACAGAAATTTGTCTGAAATTGCGGCGCCCACTCGCTCTCTGTGCTTTCACTGGGAGCTACAATCCTGAGCTGTTGTTAATCAGCCATCTTGGATCTCTCTGCCTGGTGATGAAGTTTTTTCCGTTTCTTAGTTTTCCTTTGGTTCAGCTGTTTAGTTTCCTTCCGGGTTCAGCTGTGCTTACTGTGAAACTCTCAGTCCTCAGCATTTCCAATTGCTGTTCTCCTTGTGGGGATGGGACCAGCCGAGCCGGACTCAAAGGGCCCCCTGTCCCGTGTACTCCACACCGAGAAGCGCTGTGCCGGGGCGCCGGCAAAATAGCCGCGCCGGCCAAAAAAGTCACGCTGGCGACCCGTGTGGCTCCTCCGCCGGGAATCTCCCAGTCTGTGGGCAACAAAAATTCGTCTGAAAGTGCAGTGTCCACTCACTCTCTGCGCTTTCACTGGGAGCTACAATCCTGAGCTGTTGTTAATTGGCCATCTTGAATCTCTCCTCTTCTTGAACTTTTTCTATGAGATAGGTACCGTTTTAGTCATGTGATGCAGCAATGGACAAAGCAAAAAGTTTCCCTGCACTCATAGGCTTTAATTTTACATATATGAAAAGATTACAAGTATTAAAATAAGAACAAGTAAAATGGAGGCTTAAAGGTATATTTTGATCACTTATTTCCTAATTCTTTTAGGAGAGGACTCAGCTGTCAGTTAGCTGAATCACTACCAGTGAAATCCAACTATATATTCCAACCCACCATACCTCATTGCCACACCCATTCACTCACACGCTTAAACGCTTAAATTTTCTTCATATCAGTGACTATTTCCTACAGCTTTTCTTTTACTTTGCATGTTTGCAGCGACAATATATATAAACAGTGTATAAAAACTCAAGTAAAATCTACTCTTTCAGGTGTTCATAATGCATCAGTGTGTATTGCTTTAAACCATGAAGATAACCTAAGTAAAGAACTGCCATGTTCCACCAATGCTTCTTTTGATCATTATTTCATTCTCCTCCGTTTTTCTTTAGGATTCTCATTCCTTCACCTGACCCTTCTTCTATTCTTTGACTTTCTTTCCCATTCATCTTTATTCTTCACTTTCCTTTTTACCCTCTTTAAACGTGTTATTGACTCTGACCCCTCCACACTGATACTGAACACTCATAGTTCCATAGTTTGGATTGTGATTGTTTTATTTTAAAATGGTAAATGTTCATGTTATAGAGATAATTTTTCAGTCTTTAGACTAATAGTTCATGTAGTTTGCGATTTACCTCTTTAGAAAAATTAATTATCCCTCACAGTCCAATACAAACACCATTTCAGTAGCAATACGAATTTCAGTAGTAATAGGAATCTCCAAATCTGAAAAAGTAATTCTGAGACATTAATTGCTTTTAATTGTTTTATAATTTCTCTTATAAGGTGAAATGCCACTTTCATGAGAGTCCTAGATTGCTTGGTTTATATACTGTATCTTAGTTTTAACAGGATAAAACACTTGATCCTAAGCAGTAAACATCATTCTTCAGCTTCAACTTTATTTCTTTATAAAGATTTATGAATTGATGTTGAGCTTAGTAAGTCACCAAACACCTTCTGCTCAGCAGCATAAAAGACATTTCCATGAAACCTCCCAGGGATAATCATATTTACTCTATAATGCTTCCCAGATTCAACTCCTCTCTCAAAATTCTTTGTTCTTAAGCACCTGTGACCTGGGTGATCTAAACATGGATAAGAAGCCCAGGGATAGCAGTATGAATGAAGTGAAAATAGTAAAACATAGTTTAAAAATGTACAGATGCTCTCTAACTTATAATAGGATTATGTCCTGATAAATCCATCATGAGTCAAAAATGCATTTAATATTCCTAATCTACCTTACATCATAGCTTAGCCTAGCCTAACTTAAATGTGCTCAGAACACTTTCATTAGCTTATAGTAAAATCATGTAATGCAAAGCTTATTTTATAATAAAGTACTGAAAATCTCATGTAATATATTGATTACTGTACTCAAGTACAGTTTCTTCTGAATGCGTGTCACTTTCTCACTATCATAAAGTCAAACAGTTATAAGTCAAACTATCACAAGCCAGGGACCATCCATATGTATTTGATTCAGAAAAAGCTGGAAAGAGTATTTAGGAGACTATTTAGATGAGACAAGGTAGAAAGCCATGCAGAAATGGACTGAGAGGTTAAAAAATATGTGCATATTGTGTAAATAGAAATCAACTCTATTTGTCTCCATCTGCTGTATTCTTCCCAAAATATTATCTCTTCATATCCCATTGTACTATATTGCCTCTATTTCTTTGACCATTTACTGTGTATCTCTTAATATTTTCCACTTCATCATTACTAAACTCGCTCACTCTAAACTTGATGAGAGCACCAGAGCATTAATTTTTCTTATAGTTATTTCATGATTACCAGAATTCATTCAGTATGGCCAGCCCTGATCAAAGTGAAGCAGGTGAGATGCTCTGTCAACTGCCTGGATGGATGTCTTAAGAAGTTTCCATTTCATTATAACGTTATACATAGTTCAAGAAATTTAATCGAGACCCTTCACTTGCTTAACTATACCTCCTTGAGAATCCCATCTATGAAAAAATTTGAGTTATTTATTAAAATGAGTAATTAAATAAGGGAATTATTATAATTTTTATTTCTTTAGTTGCTCTCTTCTGAGTCAATGCTAGTTTTCAAAATTTTTAACTATTTCTTCAACTTTGCCATTTGATGTTTTATCAAAAAATATATATAATATGTGTAACCTAAGGTAATTCAAAATCTAGAAAGAGAGCTTTAGAACTTTTTAAAGCTCTTTTAAAAATCAAAAGCAACTACTGTTATTCATAATGTTGTACTATGCAATTTGTCTACCATTATTACACTTAGTATTTTTAAGAAAACTTTCCCCTGTTATTACAAATGCTTCTATTGATATTTATTTTAATAACTGTTATTACAGTCCATCACGTACATATATTATACTTAAACCTAATGTTTGATATTTAAATTGTTTCAAGATTTCAGTAGATCTTGTAAAAAAATCTACCACTGAAAAGTATGATGAATATTTTTATGCTGAAAACTTCTTCTGTAAAAATAGAATTCCAAAAATATTATTGCACCAAAAGGCATGCACTTACAATTCTTGATACATGATTTCAAAATGTTTTCTTTAAGGTTTGAATCAGTCTATATTCCCTCCAGCAGTGTATAAAAATGCCAATTTCACTGAGCCTTAGCCCGTTTGGGTAATAACAATCGTAAAACTTTTTTTCTAATTTAACAGAAAAATAATAGTATTCCATTTTATCTTATTTCTTTGATTTGTAAGACACACATACAGGTATCTATATATACAAATACATGTATAGCTTTTGTTTGTTCATTTATCTATTAGGCCTTGGAGAGTTTGTGAAATTGTTTAAATTCTTTTTATATTATGAAGGTATCAACCTTTTGTCTCTACAGCGTTTCCAATTCAAGTATGATTCATGTGATAGTTTGGGGCAGATCATTTTAGCCACAAGTAAGAAATAGCTTTCAGAAGTGCCTTGACTGTAAGTCAAATGTTTTGGCATTTATATTATCATTTCTAATTTTTATTTAATGTCATTAGTGATCACATTTTTAAAAGATTCTGTTTATTTTTTAAACCATTTCATATATTTTTATGTATTTGTATATACTCTTGCCATTTCTGGAATTTCATTTTTTTTTATTTGCCTGACTTTGAGTTTTTATGCATTCTTTTTTTTTTTTTTTTTTTTGAAACAGAGTCTTGCTCTGTCACCTAGGCTGGGGTACAGTGGCATGATCTTGGCTCACTAAGTGGATTTCTTTCTTCTTTTCTTTCAGGTCTCTTCAGAGTCTTCCCTTCTGTCTGATTCAATGGACCAAGTAAATGACTCTGTGATAACTGAATTTGTATTACTTGGATTTGCACAATCCTTAGAAATGCAGTTTTTCCTTTTTCTCTTCTTCTCTTTATTCTACGTGGGAATTATCCTGGGAAACCTCTTCATCGTGTTCACAGTGATCTTTGACCCTCACTTACACTCGCCCATGTATATTCTGCTGGCCAATCTATCACTCATGGACTTGGGCCTTTCATCCACCACAGTTCCTAGGTTGATCTATGATCTTTTTACTGATTCTAAAGTTATTTTCTTCCATAACTGTATGATACAAATGTTCTTTATCCATCTTACGGGAGGAGTTGAAATGGTGCTGCTGATAGTCATGGCATATGATAGGTACACTGCAATCTGCAAGCCTCTCCACTATCTAACTGTTATGAATCCCAAAATGTGCGTGCTTTTAATAGTAGCAGCTTGGGTCATTGGAGTGATTCATGCTGTGACTCAGTTTGTTTTCATCATAAATTTACCCTTCTGTGGTCCTAATCATGTGGGGAGCTTTTACTGTGATTTCCCTCGGGTTATTAAACTTGCATGCATGGACACTTACAGACTAGAATTTGTGGTCACTACCAACAGTGGATTCATAACTATGGGCACCTTCTTTTTCTTACTTGTATCATACCTCTTTATTCTGGTCACTATCCGACAATATTCTTCAAATGAATTATCCAAAGCATTCTTTACTTTGTCAGCTCACATCACTGTAGTGGTTTTGTTTTTTGCTCCATGCATATTTCTCTATGTGTGGCCTTTCCCTACTAAGTCATTGGATAATTTTTTTGCCATTGTGAACTTTGTTGTCACTCCTGTCTTAAATCCTGCCATCTATACTTTAAGGAACAAAGATATGAAGGTTGCAATGAGAAGACTGAGTCGACAGATTTTAAGTTCTAGAGAGATGATGTAACAGATTTGGTTGATCAGAGCACAGGATAAATGTCATGGATCATTGAGACTCCTATGATCATCATGAACATTATGAAATATGCACATTTTTAATATTGCCTTAAAAAACTGAGAAATCTACAAAAAGATGTATAAATCTAAGAATTTTATTTCAGATAAAGTTGCAGCAATTTTTGTTTATGATAAAAAATAAAGTATTATATATTTCTATCTAATGTGTATACCTAAATTATGGTTACTAGCAATGACTCTTTTTCATATAGTTATATCTGTATATAAGCACATGCACATATATACGACTTAGGGTTATCAGTATCTTCACACTGATAATAAGCATCACTGCAAATTAATATTTCTTATGGAAATTATGTAGATCCAGCAGATAAAATATGGGATTCTATAAATGAATAAATGCTAAATTCAAGGAAGAAACAATTTTTAATTGTAATTTAAGTTAGATAAATGGAAAGGCCAACAGCATGTTACAACTCAAGTATTATTTTGATTATACACGTTGTGTACAATGTTATGTTAGAAATAGACTCTAGTATTCTGCATTATGCAAAATTTGTCTATGTTACACTTTAACAACACAGTCCTTTTGCCCTTGAAATGTTGTTCATAGCATTTCTTGATTCACTCTTTAAAAGCATCTACAACCTAAAAGTATTTGAAGAGATTTATTTTCTACAGGAGAGACTACATTGAGATCTTAAAAGCTCATTTAATGTGCATTCTCTTAAGGTGTTTAGGACAAAGAAAATGATTGACATTTTTCAGATAAAACCTGATAAGCCTGGTGGTCAGGGAAAACAACTGAGACAACACTTGGATGTACTTCTATGACTGTTTTAAGAAACGTTAATTGTGCTGACTCCCTGTGCTCTATTTTAACTACTGTATGGTAATTAAAGTGCCAAATAAAGTGATAAGTTACAAGAAGTGAGCTATTCTTTATTGGTCAAGGCAATTTTTGTATATTTTCTCCACAAGTTGGTCATAAAAGTTCAAAGCATTCCTCTTTCTATAAAATCTAAGCATTATTACTGTCTTGTTAACCTACCTGAATTTTAATTTTGTAATTTTATTTTTTTCTGTGATATATATATATATATATATATATATATATATATATATATATAGTACTTTAGGTTCTGGGGGTACATGTGCAGATCATGCAGGATTGTTGCATAGGTACATACATGGCAATGTGGTTTGCTGCCTCTATCCCCCCGTCACCTATATCTGTTCCTTTAGACTTAGTGAGATGATAGCAAAAATATCCAAATTGGCCAAAAAATTGCGGTAATGTTCTCTAACTCAAGAAAATTCTGTGTGTTTCCTCCAATGGCCAAGGGAATGCTTGTCAAACTATAAAAGTTAGGCTCAGTACTCAAAGCTCAGACTGGCTATTCCCAGATCTCTTCAGGTACATCTGGTCCATTCATAAAAGGCTCTTAATCAGCCAAGTGGTTTACTAAAAATGACAATTCACATACATATTATTCTCTTAAAATTTTTATGCTTCAAGGGAGTGCAAATAGAAGAAAATCTGTACTCCTCATTCTCTGAAAATTGCTGTTGTCTCTTGCAGTTATGAAGAAGGTAGGTGGAACCAAAGATAAAACATATATTAGAAGAATGAACCAAATTGTAACATTTTATTGACAATGAGATGGTTCTATTAGTAGGAATCCATTCTGCATAATTCCTTTTTGTGTTTACCTTCTGGGAAAATGAAAGGATTCTGTAGGGTTGACTTAAATACTTAGAGAAATTAATATAAACAATGTTAGCAAAAATAACCCTTGTTATAAGAATTATGCTGGCAACAATTATCGAGTCCTGACTCTTCTGGGTTAATTTGCTCTTTTCTCTCCATTTATTCGTTCTTTTGCCTATCTTTCCCATATCCAGTGTTTTCTTGCCCACTCCCTTCCCTCCTTTTTATAATACTAATGAAACCTGCTTTGGGGCATTTCTTTCACATAAAGGCATAAATCATACTGTTGGAGTTGTGAGGATTTTTAGAGCTTTTGATAGAATAAACTCATTTTAAAAACATGAAAGCTAAGGCCCAGAGATTATTAAGTGATATTTCCACGATCACACTGTAAATTTGTGCTAGGACCCAAATGTCTGCTTCTATCTCAGTGAGACTTATAAGAACACAAGGCGTTTTTCTTTAAACATATGTAAATGATGTTTTTTTTTTTTTTTAAAAAACATAAAATTCTAATGTTTGGATTCTGAGAATAATCTAAGACATGAAGGATTTTACCTTTCAACAGTGGCTGGCTTCTCATGGTTGCTACAATGAGTGTGTAAGATTTTGAAGAACTCCTTCAATGACCCTAAACTTAACGTTCAACTTAGAATAAATACAATTCTTCTAAAATTTTTTGAATAATTTTTGAAAAGTCAGAAATGAGCTTTGAAAGAATTCTGGTGGTGAAGGATGCCCTCAGCAGCATAAATTCAGGAGAGAGATGTCTTAATTACCTGAGCAAGAAATTTCTTTTGCTAAAGAATAGCAAATTCTTGCATTCTTGCTAACAACCATGATAGAATGTCTTTTGCTACAGATGAGAACCCTTGGGTCAACCACCATCCTTGGCATATTTCATGTGGAGATATAAATTCAAGTTTGTCCAACAATGAAATGAAATAATTTTATATCAATGCATATCTAAGGTCTATTCTAAGTTGCACACCTTGATTCAAAAGAAACATTCCAACCAGTCATGTCAGAAATTATCTCACAATAAAAATCCTATCCTTTGTACTGTTAATGATTAGCATATTTATCACTGTGCTAAGCAGAAGCGAACTAAAGTGAATGTTCATGGTTTAGTCCACTCCTAGACTTCTCTATTCTCAAAAAATATTTAGGATCACCTAATTCTTATACGACTTTAAAAACAGTAATGTGCTGCTTGAGTGTGTAGGACTAAGAAATGGGATTCAGAGTAATAAAGAGAAAAGTGGAATTTCTAAGCACAATGAATTACTGTGATTTAAAAAAACAGCAAAAAACAAATAACAGTATTCCTCCAAAAAATTGGCAAGTGTAAACTCTATACTTTCCTGTCTCCCCTGGAATGTTAGCCATCATTTCCACTTCTCTCCTTTACATCTTACTTACCCATTAACTCTTACACCTAATCCAAAATTGTTAATATGACTATGCCTCACCTTTAGGATACCTTTTATTTGCTACTTCTCTTAACTGAAAAACTTCTTGAAAGAGTACTTGTTTTCTCTCCTCCCTACACAATGGCTCTCTCGACTCATGTCCAGAAGTCACTGTTCAGTCTCTCACCTAGCAGAGAGCAACTTACAAAGATGCCCCCAAAATACCTTCTCATCTCTAGACAGTTATCATTATCCTTTAGTTTTTCTGAATTTATTTCTGCTCCTAAAAGGGATCTCTATGTAAAATATTGTTATACAAATGCTTGTTCTAATTATTATCAGAGTTAAAGCCATCACAATGTCCTCAGTTACTTAGAATAAAGACACTGGAATAACATATTATTTTTCACATCTTGCTGAAAAATATTTTATCAGTACCTTAATAATGGCTACTAGGTATTAACCATTACTATTTAATAGAAAATTTATATACCTGGTTATATCCAATCCTCACAGAACTTCTATAAAGTTGTGCTATTAGCACCTGTCTTTTCCGAATGTGGTCAAAAGACTCAAATAACTTACATAACTTGTCTAAGGTCATTCAGATACGTAGTAGATAACCCAGGATTTGAGCACAGGCCTCCTAGCACACAAGCTCACATCTTAATCACCTTAATATATGCTTGATGGGATCTTATAGGTTTTCATTCACCCCTTTCCTGCTTACGCTACCACAACCTCCAATTATTATCTACTGTTAGGCTTGAAATAATCACTTGGCATCATTTCCAAGCTCCCTCCATTCCAATTCATATTTAGTCCAGAGTTAATTTATTAAACAATCATCAAAATTCTTCAATAGTTTTTTCTTGTCTCTATAATAAAACAGAAATTCTTTAGAAAGCATTCCAAAACCTCTTACCAATTTTATCTCCTATGAAAGTCCTTTACACTATCTCTCATTTAGACTTCGCTTTTGAATTCCATATTCTTTTATCCTCTCTTATTTTTTAACTATCATATTTGTTGTATTATTTTGTCTTTTTTTTCTATTTTTTAATCTTTCATTTCATTTTGGCCTATTTTTTTCTCTTAAGAACTTTAATATCACCAAATAACCTAAGATGTGTGCTACAGAATATAAGCTGTTTGACAGTTCAAACAAAAAGGAGATAAGCATAGAGTTATGGCATAGTCTTAATCTGGCAGAGAGAGAAGCATAAATAATAGTATTTGATATTAGAAATAAACCTAACATTAATGGAGACACTGAGAAGCCTGACACAACTGAATTATATGGCATAGCCAGGGAAGTAGTGTGAGATAAAATTATGAGCTTTGGTTGTTGAATTCTGAAAGCCTGTAAGTAATCAATTATAGAAAGTCAGTGTAAGAGTGAGCAGAATGATACAAAATGAGGCTTTAAATCTGAATATTTAACTCTGACTTCCTTCTCATTGTCTTCTTCAAGGTAACTGAAGAGTCTACTTCCTGGAATGAATCAAGAAGTGAAACAAATAACTCCATGGTGACTGAATTCATTTTTCTGGGTCTCTCTGATTCTCAGAAACTCCAGATTTTCCTATTTGTGTTGTTTTTTGTATTCTATGGAGGAATTGTGTTTGGAAACCTTCTTATTGTCATAACAGTGGTATCTGACTCCCACCTTCACTCTCCCATGTACTTCCTGCTAGCCAATCTCTCACTCATTGATCTGTCTTTGTCTTCCGTCACAGCCCCCAAGATGATGACCGACTTTTTCAGTGAGTGCAAAGTCATCTCTTTCAAGGGCTGCCTTGTTCAGATATTTCTCCTTCACTTCTTTGGTGGGAGTGAGTTGGTGACCCTCATAGCCATGGCCTTTGACAGATATGTAGCAATATGCAAACCTCTGCACTATACCACAATTATGTGTGGCAACACATGTGTTGGTATTGTGGCTGTTGCATGGGGAATTGGCTTTCTCCATTCAGTGAGCCAGTTGGCCTTTGCAGTGCACTTACCCTTTTGTGGTCCCAATGAAGCTGATAGCTTTTACTGTGACCTTCCTAGGGTAATCAAACTTGCCTGTACAGATACCTACAGGCTAGATATTATGGTCATTGCTAACAGTGGTATGCTCACTGTGTGTTCTTTTGTTCTTCTAATCATCTCATACACTACCATCCTAATGACCATCCAGCGCCGCCCTTCACATAGGTCATCCAAGGCTCTGTCCACTTTGACTGCTCATATCACAGTAGTTCTTTTGTTCTTTGGACCATGTGTCTTTATTTATGCCTGGCCATTTCCCATCAAGTCATTAGATAAATTCCTTGCTGTATTTTATTCTGTGATCACCCCTCTCTTGAACCCAATTATATACACACTGAGAAACAAAGACATGAAGACTGCAATAAAACGGCTGAGAAAATGGGATGTACATTCTAGTGCGAAGTCTTAGATCTTATATAACTGAGATTCATCTCAGATGACATAAAATGTAGTGAAGTTGTTAAGTTAGTAAAGCTCGTGAAAACTGTGCCTTCTATTCCCTATTAATAATTAAATTAATAATTTAATAATAGCCTAGGAACTTTCACATACATTGCCTCAATTTATCTTTCAACAACTTGAGTGTTATATTTAGAATACAGATATAGTTATTATGCTTTCAAAATATTCTTTTACTAATTCTTAGAACAAAGAAAGACATAAATATATTACTATTTGTATATACCTGTTCCTTCCTGTATGATTCTAAGTTTAGTAGAACAAAGGAGAGAAAACAGCCTAGCTTATAAACATTTAAAAATTTTTATTTGGCTCATCTGTGAAAAACATAAAAAAAGAACTGCCATGTGCTTAATTTTAAAAAATATGCTTAGTGATAAGGAGATATATGTCAACTTTTAAGAGGTTTGAAAAAGAAACACCTCCCATTATAAGAGTTTATACTTCACCTCCCACCACTATAACAACCCCAATCCATGAGGGCATTATCAGGAGTAATAGGAAGAGTAAATTTGCCAATGTAAAATGTGCCTTTTAGGCACTTGACATCTGTGGTATATGAAAACTGCTCATAAGCAGCAGAACAAATTTAGAGGGATCCAGTCTCTCATCATGTTGGCACAAAGTGTCTTACTAGTATCCATCTATGTCATTTTCCACAGAAAAGCCGTTTAAAAACACAGGCTTTAAAGTAACAACATAAAAAGCTGGGTTCAACTCTACTGACTCTTATTAATCATGATTTTGGACACATTACTTAGCTTTACCACATTTCCTTGTCCAGTCTATCATCAATGGGAATTTGGGTTGGTTCCAGGTCTTTGCTATTGTCAACAGTGCTGCTATGGATAGTCTTTATTTTTTACAGTTGTAGGAAAAACCTTTTATTTTTTATCTGTAAAATTTACTCACTCCAAATTTATTAATTCATTTAACTTGTAAGTACATTAATGTGTACAATGCATGGGAGAAACCAATATATTCAAAATTTCAATTGAAATTTGACCAGAAGTCATGGGCACCTGTCCCCTGGGAAACAGGCAGGCAGAAAAGTTTTGAATCTATGCAGTAAAGTATGTCACTGTAATAAATATAACATCTCTCTAATATATATATATCTCTAATTTATATAACATAAAGTATGTTATTGTAATATATATAATATCTCTGTGTGTGTGTGTGTGTATATATATATGTCTGTCGTCTGTCAAATCTCTCAAATATCTGTCAAATCACCATTAATTTCCTCTTCTCTCTCTCTCTCTCTCTCTCTATATATATATATATATATATACACGTATATATATATATCTGATAATTTAAATAGAGATTTAAAAAACTAACAGTAGTGAAAGGGAAAATATAATTAGAACAAATTATATAAAACATTTGCAAAACGCTTAGCTGAATTAGTCTTGGTCTTAGAAACAAAGATATTGTTACTTTTACGTCTGTTCCTAATTGATAAACCATTCAGTTATATCACACCTTAGCTTCTGGCCTACAGTAACCTTATTTGGGTTTTTTCTTTTTCAAATTTTATTATAGGTTCAGAGGGTACATGTGCAGGTTTGAGACAAAGGTATATTGCACGATACTAAGGTTTAGAGTACAAATGATTCCACCTCCCAGGTAGCAAGCATAATACCCAAAAGGTAGTTTTTCAGCTTTTCCCCTCTTCGTCCATCCTCCCTCTGGTAGTCTATGGTATCTATTGTTCTCATCTTTATGTCCACGTGTACTTGATGTTTAGCTCCCCCTTTTAGATGAGAACATGCAGTATGTAGTTTTCTGTTTCAGTGTTAATTCACTTAGGGTAATGGCCTCCAGCTGTATCTATGCTTCTGCAAAGGTTATGATTTTCTTATTAGCTGCATAATTTTGTGGTGGATATGTACCATGTATTTTCTTTATCCGGAGCAAAGTTGATGGGCCCCCAGGTGGATTCCATGTATTTGAGATTGTGAATAGCACTGAGATGATCATATGAGTGCATGTGTCTTTTTGGTAAAAAACAAGCAAACAAACAAAACCCTTATTTTCCTTTGTGTATACATGCAGTAATGGAATTGCTGGATCGAGTGGTAGTTCAACTTTTAGTTCTTTGAGAAATCTCCAGACTGCTCTCAACTGTGGCTGGACTAAGTTATATTCCCACCAGCAGTGCAGAAGTGTTCCCCATTCTCTGTAGCCTCACCAGCATCTGTTAAACAATCTTTAAATATATGAGAAAATGTTCAAGTCTCTCAGATTAAGATACATGCAAAGTAAAATTATACTTAAATATCAGTTCTCATCTGTAAAATATCAAACATCTGACCTCAGTATTTGATAATACAACCTGTTGGTGAAGCTGTAGAGAGAGAAGCACTCGTAAGCACTGTTGGTGAGAATATAAAATGGTACAACCTTTTGTCAATATCTAAAAAAATTTAACATCTTACTGACTTTTGGTCTAGTAGTCCTACTTCTATCCTAAAGATATATTAACAAAAATATAAAATAATTAATGCACAAGCCTATTCAATGAAGCATTGTTTTTAATAGCAAAGAATGGAAAATAGGCCAGGTGCAGTAGCTCATGCCTGTAATCCAGCACTTTGGGAGGCTGGATCTCCACAAATACAAAAATTAGCTAGGCATGGTGGTACACACTTGCTTTTCCAGCTACTTGAGAGGCTGAGGCAGGAGGGTTGCTTTAACTTGGGAGGCAGAGGTCTCAGTGAGTTCAGATCATGCCTCTGCACTCCAGCCAAGCCAACAGAGCAAGACCTCATCTCAAAAAAACGAAAAAAAAAAAATAACCAAATGACAGTAAGTACTGCTTGCCCAACTTGTACACAATAGAGTATTAAGCAACTATAAAATGAGTGAGCAACATCTCCAAACACTACTCTAAAGTAATCTACAAGGTATATCTTAACCAAAAAGGAGCAAAAAAGTGACTCCAGTATGCTATTTTTATGTAAAACAGGGATTCATATATTGGGTTTATATGCATATAATTTATAAGTATAAATTTTATCAACATTTAAATAAGCATATTTAAAATGGCAAAAAATCCATATATAATTTTCTTAGGAGGAGAAAACAGGGCAAGGCACAGAGATAAAATCTACGCTTTTCTGACTATATCTTATATTTTTGACTTTGAAATCATGTAACTGTTTTATGTAATTTTAAAAAGTAATTAACAGATAGAAAGTACAGCTGCTAAAAATCAAGATCAACTCACAAGTTATTTAATGGCATTTTAATTAGTTTATATAACATCACAGAAAAGAATTGCTTCATGGAACACTAATGTACAAATTCATTTGGAACCCAGTGAATTAATGGGCCTAAGATAACAATCAACAGAAGATAAAATGACAAGTAACTGTTTCAGAAGAAAACTTATGTGGAATCAATCAGCTGAAAATACCTGAACCTACCGACCATTTTTATATCATGTGAAGTGAATACACATAAAATATAATACAAAGCACACAGAACCAACTAGAAATGAGCCTGATTGATAAAGATTCTCTATTTCATGACAGCATACAGGAAATATGTAGAAGAGAGAAACATGTAAGAACATTATAGGATTTAAGAAGATAAACACAAGGCATGGAATATTCAACAGGATGAATACCCTGGATTATTTAGCAAATACAGAGTAAAAGAGCAGGAGGAAGGAATGTAGATTTTTAAAAACTAAAAAGATATATTAGCCAATTCAACTTGGAAACTTGTTTAGATCCAGATTGGAATAGATCAAATTTAACAAATGTTTTTGAGACAATTAGGATAATTTAAAGAACAACTAGACATTTGATTATATCAAATATAGACAATAATAACCTTAAATGTAAATGGATTAAATTATACATTTAGAGGCTGGGTGTGGTGTCTCATGCCTGTAATCCCAGGACTTTGGGAGGCCAAGACAAAAGATTTGCTTGATGTCAGAGATTCAAGACCAGCCTGGTAAACACAGTGAGACCCTGTCTCTACAAAAAAATAAAATAAAAAATAAAAATTAAACCAAACTTAAAAAAATAAAAAATATTTTAAATTCTCCATTTAAAAGATATAGACTGACTGAATGAATTTTAACTGTGACCTATGTGTTGCCCTGAACAAATGCGCATTACCTGTAAAGACACACGGTAACTAAAAGTGAATTGATGCAAAAAGATACTCTAAACAAACAGAAACCAAAAATGAGTAGGAATAGCTATACTTATGTCAGACAAAACAGACTTAAGTCAAAACTAGTTATAGAAAGAAGACAAAAAATGGTTATTATACAATGATAAAGGAATCAATCCGGAAAGAGGATATAACAATTTTAAGTATATATTCATAGCCAACACTGGAGCAGTCACATTCATAAAGCGAATATACTAGGTCAAAACAGAGAGATAGACTCAAAAATAATAATAATGAAGTGTGGGAGATCAGTCAGGATGGTTTGAAAGATTGGGAAATTATAAAATATAGTCACAAACCTTCTTGGAAGGCCAAGAGGTTTGCACAGTTTCAGTAGACATTTTGGCTGAAAGCAGCCTAATCCCTTTTACCTTTAGTTGATAAGGAAAAAGAAATAACTAGGGAATGTGAGGGAGTTTATCTGAGTAACTTGTTTACTTATGTGGTCCTACAACTAACCTGTAATCTTTTGCAGGCCACATGGCTTTCTTAGGGCAAGAGCGACCAGACTTATCACCCACAAATGGTGTTTGCTTTAGGCTTTAGCACCTGGTGTTTAATAATTATCCATAAGTGTGTTGACTCAGAGCCTCCGTTTTTAAATCTATGCTGAATAAATACCGTTAGTGGCAGCTGGTCAGGACCATGACTGCTATCTCTCTCAGGATGGTCTGTGAGTGGCCATGGACACCCCTAACCTGTTAATTCACTGTATTTTGTGTCTGAGTAAATCTTTTCATCTCTTGCTTAGTCAGGGTCTGCAGGTCAGACCCCAATAACTGGTTCCCTGTGTGAGGAGACCTGTAACAGATCGAGGATAGTGACAGAAGTGCCAAAAAAGAAGGTGAAAAGGACTGCGCAGTCAGTGAGTAACCAGTAAGTCATTGGTACCTACTTGGGATTACCAAGTTGGGGGCAGATGGTTCAGGATAGGGTTTCATCATGCGACAGCAGTTATCAGCACAACAGAAACAGTATATAAAAGTATTGAAACAGCTGCTTAAAGCCAGTGGAGCTTTGGTTTTATAGGCTTAATTAAGGGACCTAAGGCAAACTGTTGTTTCCCAAGCCCATGGTTGCTAGCAGAAGGTATACTAGACATAAAGCTCTGGGAAAATATGGGAAGAAATCTTAAACAGCATCGTGCACAAGGGCAATGGGTCCAGTAACATTATCACTGGGCCAAAATAGCAAAGAGAAAACAGAGGTTTGGTCTGAGGCCCCTCCTCCAATAAATAGGAAAAACAGCAAGGGAAAGACTGCAGCTATGTGTCCCCATCTTAAGGAAGCAGCAATACAAGGGAAATTTTTAGCCTGACTGGTAATTCAAGATCAATGAGGCGATCACGTATATTAAAATGTAAGAAAAAAGGTATTAGAGACTGAAACATGACAAAACAGGCAGTGGTTGGGAGAAAAAGCTCAGTGGCAGGGAAGCCCACAGTGCCCTGGGCCAATAGAAACTGCCCAGGGCTGGCCAGCAGCTGTTAGGCAGTGGGAGGAGGGAATGGCACAGACAAAAGGCAATGCCTAAGTGAGTGCAAAGTGGCCACCATCCCTGCACTGTTGTCCTCTGGCTCTGTGGGTGGCTCACAGCAAAATTTTTGAATGTTCCTTTTATACAAATGACATCCCAGATTACAGTTCTCTACTAGGATTTAAGTAAAATTTAAGAATTTGAAAGACCCCTTTTTGATAATGGCTATTGTTGTTATTCCAATTGTAGCCCTGATGTGGGTCTCTCAAAATCCTATTTGAGTGGAACAGTAACCTCTGAAGGGAGAAAAATTACATAGAGACCGAAGTGCTATTAATGCTAATCTATAGCCTATGGGACCCCTTCTGCAGGGGCTCCCTTCCCCCATGGCAATTCCTCAACATTAGCCTATAATGGTTATTGACTTAAAAGACTGTTTTTAATACAATTCCTCTAGCAGAACAGGACAGAGAAAAATTCAAGTGTACATTACCAGCTATTACTACTGAAAGACCAGCTTGCCAATTTCATTGGAAAATGCTTCTTCAAGAGATGCTGAACAGTTCTACCCTGTGTCAGTATCAAGTAGATCAGGCTTTAGTTCCCAGTAGAAAAGAATTTTCTAATTATAAAATTTTCCATTTTATGCATATTTTACTGGCAGCCCCAGTGGATCCAGTATTTTTTAAATTTATATAACTTTGTCATAAAGAATACACAGTTAAGAGGTTTGCTCATAGCACCTGAAAAAGTACAGATATCCTCTCTTTAAAAATATCTTGGGTATGTACTAATTTCCTGGTAAGATCTCAAAAGGTTAAATTAAGTACTAGCAACTTACACACCTTAAATGATTATCAGAAATTACTGAGCAATATAAACTGGATCCTGCCTTGTATCTCTTTTTTGACTTCAGCAATTGCTGGATCAATGCACACATACTATTTTTATCACACATATTTGAGCCCACAGCTCACTGCCTGACCCATTAGCTTATGGCAATGAACAAGCAGATCTTCAAGTTACAACATCACTGTTTGACCAAGCCACCCAGTTGCATCAATTTTTTTTTAACCAAAATTGGAGAAACTTAGCTAAACAATTTCAACTTATCCAAAAGCTAGCTAAAAAATTATCCTACAATGCCTGGATTGCCAGCTCAAGGGGACTAACCCTCCTTCAACAGGTGTTAACCCTAGAGGACTAAACATAATCAGTTTTGGCAAACAGATGTTACACACTTCTCTGAATTTAGAAAACTAAGATATGTACATGTATTCATGGATACCAATTCACATTTAATTAGTGCTCATGCCTTTCCTGGAGAGTCTACCCAATATGTCATTAGACATCTTTTAACTTTTGCATTTATGGGGCAGTCCACAAATATTAAAACTAATAGACATAGAAAGTGAGACTTAGGAAAGAGATAGTGTAAAAAGAAACATAAAAGGGGGAGTATGGGTAAGAACCCTGCAACACTACTAGTACAAGCCTTATTTACCCTTAATTTTTAATATTTAGATGACAAATTTCAATCAGCTGTAGAAAGACACTTTGTTAAAACCTCTCAAGACAGAAACAGAAAGATTAGAGAAAGAAATAGAGGGAAATAATGAGTAAGAGAGAGACTAGAAGATACAGATCAGAGACACAAAAAGTAAGATAAATGAGACAGAAAATAGGAAAAAGAGAAATAAATGTTAAGAAAGTTATAAGAATGCACCTTTAGAAAGGAAGGTTATAAAACAAAGTCAGAATTGACTTGGCTATGCGGGCTCTCTTTTGGTTCCATATGAAGTTTAAGGTGTTTTTTTCCAGTTCTGTGAAGAAGGTCATTGGTAGCTTGATGGGAATAGAGTTGAATTCTGTAAATTACCAGACTTCAAACTATACTACAAGGCTACAGTAATCAAAACAGCATGGTACAGGTACCAAAACAGAGATGCGGACCAATGGAACAGAACAGAGGCCTCGGAGGCAACACAACCTATGTACAACCATCCGATCTTTGACAAACCTGACAAAAACAAGCAATGTGGAATGGAGTCCCTGTTTAATAAATGGTGTTGGGAAAACTGGCTAGCCATGTGCAGAAAGCAGAAACTGGACCCCTTCCTGACACCTTACACTAAAATTAACTCCAGATGGATTAAAGACTTAAACATAAGACCTAATATCATAAAAACCCTAGAAGAAAATCTAGGCAAAACCATTCAGGACACAGGCGTAGGCAAGGACTTCATGACCAAAACACCAAAAGCATTGGCAACCAAAGCCAAAATAGACAAATGGGACCTAACCAAACTCCTTCTCTGAATTTTCCTAGTATTTTTCAACCGTACTACAATCTCTTCCTACCTTAATGCCTGTTTCTGTCTTACTTCTCCACTAGACTATTGTCTCCTTTCAGAGAAGCACATTTGCCTGATTTATGTTCATATACCCACACATGCTACTGGGGAGAAAACCTCCCTGAATATCCAATTCCTCACCAATAAACTAGAGATAACATCTACCCCAGCTGTCTCATAAGGATATGCAGGAGATTCCATGAGATAACAATGTAAAGTACCCCAAAAAGTGCTATATAAGCAGGTGAGGGAGGTAGTCAGGCAATATTTAGGGATGCTATAGTGTCCCTTGAGCTGTGATTCTCATACTTTGTTAAGAATAACAATTGAAGGAATTGATTTATAATGCAGATACTATCTCTCACCCAGAGGGTTTGTGCGGGGAGCGCTAAGGTAAGATCTGAGAATCTGCATTGTAACAAGTACTCCACATCTTTCTTATTCCAGGAATAAGCTAGTGGAGGTTCTCAACCTTGGTTGCATTTCAAAATCACCTGGGAGCTTTTAAAATTCCAATGCCCATGACTTACTTCCAACCAACTAAATCACAATCTCTGGAGACAGGACCACGCATCAGCATCTTTTAATATGCTCCAAATGACTGAATACAAATTCAGTGCTTGAGAACTCTTGTACAAGAGAAATCCTGCTCAAAATAGTGGTTCCCAAAACTGACGCTCAGAAGTACCATGGTAGGCTTTCTAAACCAACTGATGCCAGGCCTTCCCTCAGGCCTGCTGAATCAGAATCTCCAAGGAGGTAGGGCCACTGGTTTCTTACAGTTGTAAAACATTCCTCTACATGATTTTGATGATCACATCTGGAATTGTTAACTCTAAAAATATTTAATACCAAACTCCCCATGCAAAGGATACAGAAAGATCTTTCAGAGAATGGAAGTATCTACCATATCCTGGACATCCTGTTTAGTGAATTATGTGATAGGTCATGATGACTGATGAGGTGAATATTATTTTCCTTCTTTTACAAGTGAAAACCATAGACTGAGAGAGATCACACCCAGGTGTGCCTGCTACAAAGTCAAGTTATTAACTCCAGTAGCTTTCAAAGACTGGTTTTCAGACCAACAGGATCAGCTTGAGAGGATGTGGAGAAATAGGAACACTTTTACACTGTTGGTGGGAGGGTAAACTACTTCAACCATTATGGAAGACAGGTGGCGATTCCTCAAGGACCTAGAAATAGAAATTCCATTTGACCCAGCAATCCCATTACTGGGTATATACCCAAAGGATTATAAATCATTCTATTATAAAGACACATGCACACGTATGTTCATAGTGGCACTGTTTACAATAGCAAAGACCTGGAACCTACCCAAATACCCATTGACAATAGACTGGACAAGGAAAATGTGGCACATATACACCATGGAATACTATGCAACTATAAAAAATGATGAGTTCACGTGCTTTGTAGGGACATGGATGAATCTGGACACCATAATTCTCAGCAAACTGATACAAGAATAGAAAATCAAACACTGCATGTTCTCACTCATAGGCAAGTGTTGAACAATGAGAACTCATGGACACAGGGAGGGGAGCATCACACACTGGGGTCTGTTGGGGGGACCAAGGGAGGGACAGCGGGGGGCTGTGGAGGCCAGGGAAGGATAACATGGGGAGAAATGCCAGGTAGGTGATGGGGGGATGGAGGCAGCAAACCACATTGCCATGTATGTGCCATGCAACGATCCTGCATGATCTGCACATGTACCCCAGAACCTAAAGTACAATAAAAAAAAATTAAAAAAAGAAGTGAGTAGGTGTCAGTTTCTAACCAGAGCCTCAAGAAGCATCTGTTTCTACTCACCCTATTTTACCCTAGTTATCTTCCACATGAAGGATGTGCCCCAAATGACAATTGCCCCTTCAACCTATGTGTAGAAAGTAGGCCTGAACCCCACCCACAGTGCAGAGCCAAGCCCAGCTGACCTGTAACTTGAAACAGGGAGGCCCATGCAAGCCCAGGCTGGGAGAGCTGAACCAGCCAACCTGCAAACACATGAGCATTCGAACAAAGGGTTGTCATTGTAAACCACTACATTTGGAGATGTTCTGTTTTGCAGCATTATTGTGGCAAGAGCTGACTGATACACACATGCTAAGAAAATTAGATTTCATTCTGAAGGTGATGGAAAATCCCACTGAAAGACTTTAGTCAGCACAGGGTCCAGACTGGATTCACATTTAGAATTTTCTTCTCTTTCCTTTGTGGAATGGTTGAATTAGAAGAGAAAAATTGTTGAACAGGGAAACCAGTTAGGACAGTACTGGATGACAACCTGAACTAAGGCAAAGGCCCCATAGGTGGAGAGGAAGGGACAAACACAGAGACAGTAGGAAGGCAATCTCCAGCACTCCCCAGGGAATGAGTGAGAGGAAAAGGCGTTGGATGACTTCTATTTGCAATTATTTCCAGGGGAAATCTGAAGGAGGCTTCTTTACATTTACTTACAGAGGGAATCTGAAGGAGGAGAGTTTCAGAAGGGAACAAAATAAATTCCACTTAGACATGCTGAATCCAAGATACCTGTGGTCCATGAAGATGGAATGACTGCTCCTCTAGCCTGAAGCACAGCAGAGAGGACTGCACCAAAGCTAACGTTTGGGGAAGCTCTACTGGCATGGTGCACTATTGATATCAACCAAAGGAACATGGATGGCATGCAACTATGAGAATCAATGGAACCAAGAATGGAAACTAGGGGCTTCCGTATGACAAATGGAAACCAAACTGTGAGGAAGTAAAAGTTGGAAAAGCAGAAAAGGAGAGCTAAATGCTGCAAAAATGCTGGAAAAGAAAAGAACTTCAAAGTTCCCATTGATGAACTTTGGATTGATGGCAGAAAAAACATCTCATAAAACCAAGAACACTGTCCTATGCTCAGCTTCTTCTTCCTGCAGGAAGAGCAGGAAGTAAGAACAGTAAGGAGAACTTGGAGGCGATGCATCTTGTATCTTGCTTCTGGGATGCAAGAATGTGGGGCTGAGAGTTGGGAAGCTCAGGACTAAAGACAAGACTAGAAACACAGAGTTTGATTCCTCTGTATTGAAGCAATGGTCAAAGCCATGAAAAGTGATGAAAGGGCTCAGGGAGAAATGGAAAAAGAGAAAGGAAATAAAAGGAGAAGCATAGATAACAGTTAAGTAGCAGCCTTATGATATGATTTGGATCTGTGTCCCCACTGAAATTTCATGTCAAATTGGAATCCTTAGTGTTGGAGGTGGGGCCTGGTAGAAGGTGATTGGATCATGAGGGAAGTTTTTCGTGAATGGTTTAACACCATCCGGCTTTGTGTTGTTCTCATGACAGTGAGTGAGTTCTCATGAAATCTGGTTGTTTAGAAGTATATGGCACCTCCCCCCTTCACTCTATTCCTCCTGCTCCAGCCATGTGATATGCTGGCTCCCACTTTGCCTTCTGCCGTAATTATAAGTTTCCTGAGGCCTCCCCAGAAGCCAAGCAGATGCCAGCATCATGCTTCCTGTACAGCCTGAAGAATGATGAGCCTATTAAGCCTCCTATCTTTACATATTACCCATTCTCAGGCATTTCTTTATAGCAGTATGAAATCAGACTAATGCTCCATGCAACCCTTACTCCCAAAGGAGACAGAGGGATGACAGTGAGAGTTGGGACATTACTCTTGACTGTCATGGAATCTTGGACGACTGGGCTTTGATATGTCCTAGTTATGGCAGGTGTCATGGGCAGCCCAAGCAGAGTTAGATTCATTCACATGACAATCAAGTTGAAGAATTCCAATGGTGTAGAGAGAACAAAGCCAGATTTTAGTATAAGAAATAAGGAACTGGAGGCAGAGAAGATTTTAACCTTTGGAGAACTTGAGTGAGAAGGAAGGTAAATACAGCAGACTACAGAATTTCTTTGTAATAAAGAGGATATTAGTATCTTGTTATTGAGAGAAAGAACTTGCAAAGGACAGAGAAAGACTGATTGCTGCCACAGGGAGGCACAGAGAAAGTGGCAGAGGCGTTAGCCTCAGAGAAAAGAACAGATCTTGCCTCTAAGACAGTGAGGAGAAAGGAAAGAAGACTGTGCATAGACCCAGGTATACCAGGAGCTGGAGAGGAGGACTTGGTGAGCAAGCTGGACAGATCCTATTTGACATTCTGGTAGGATGTGTAGTGAAGAGATTTGGTTAGAGACTTGAGCAAGGGGAAAGTGTTCAGAATTAGAAGTTGTTTAAAGATTGATAAAGGAGGGTCATACTGTATCGGATCTCAATGAGGTCAGATAGTTTGTTTCTTCTTTCAGCAGGACACATTATCAGGATTGTTTTTATTTTATATTTGCCTAATAGGAACAGAGAGCAAATGGATGACTGAATTCACCCAGGGAGAATGAGAATGGCAGCAAAAGGTGAATTCCTTGCCAATGACAGCATGGATGAAAGATGACCAAGGGACTGACTGAAGAAGAGATGAGCAAAGCTCAACAGAGGCTGGTATCCCAGTGCTGCCTCACATCTGGACTCCAGGCCATGCTGTTCCTTCATCATCTCATGTCATCTTCAAAACAACCTTTGGAAGGATGCAGGAGGAAGAAAATGGAAAGGCATAAAACTAGAGGTCAGAATGAGGACACTGCATCAAGTTCAGAGGATTTCTGAACTTGATGTAGTTTAAGACATATAAGAGTAAGAGGATTTATTGAAGAAAAACAGATTCAGAGACTATGGTCTGATACATGAAGCAGTTTCAAGTGACTGCTACACCATCTGCATGTGTTGATGAAATGCATTGGAGGAAAGGGTCATCAGAGTTGGAAAGATTTCTAATACTTAGTTCCTGAGAGAGGCAAAGCATTGGGAGATAATACAGTGGGGCCTGTTACCTGAGGGAAGTTATGATGAAATGTCTAAATAACTAAATGTCTACCTATTCACAAAATCCAGATTACAAATTGGATGTGGTATTCTTTCCCAAAATGCATAACCTCAATCTAACCATAGGAAAATATCAGATGACCCCAAATTGAAGGACATTTTGCAAAATACCTGACTAGTACACTTCAAAAGTGTCAAGAGCATAAAAAACAAGAAAGCCTAAGGGTTGATCACAGACTGAAGAGAGGAAACATTGTAGCCACACACCATGTAGATTCCAAATGCAACCCTGGAACAGGATAGGGCATTTGTAGAAAACCGGTGGTCTCCAACTAGAGCCTGCAGCATAGCTAACAGTAATGTACCAATGTTAACTTCTTAGTTTTGATACTTGCTTATGGTTATGCAAGAGGGAAAGCTAGATGAAGGGTATAAAGGAACTCTCTGTATTGTCTTATGACTTTTCTGTAAGTTTAAAATTATTTAAAATTTTTTAAGAGATAGTTGTGAAGTCTACATGTCCTAGAGAAGGGCAGGCACCTCTGACCTTTCCATACCAAAACCATCTCATTCAGGTCCATGATGAAGCCTCTGACACAAATTCCAGCCCCAAGAAAACATCCCATAGCTAGGAGCCTCTGTGCATCAGCTTAGTGCACAGCAGTTACTGGCACTCCATAGTGCTAAATAATTGTTTGTCCCTCTTAAAAGTCAAATTAGGAAATTCTACATTTGTATGGTGACATGTTAGTTATGATGGTTAATAATAAGCATCAATTGGATTGGACTGAGGGATGCAAAATATTAATCCTGGGTGTGTCTGTGTGGGTGTTGACAAAAGAGATTAACATTTGAGTCAGTGGGCTGGGGGAAGGCAGATCCACCCTTAACCTGATGGGCACAATCTAACCAGCTTTCAGCAAATACAAAACAGGCAGAAAAATGTGAAAAGGAGAGACTGGCCCAGCCTCCTGGCCTACATCCTTCTCCCATGCTGGATGCTTCCTGCCTTCGAACATCAGACTCCAGATTTTTCAGTTTTGGGACTTGGACTGGCTTTCCTTGTTCCTTAATCTACAGACAGCCTATTGCGAGACCTTGTGATCATGAGTTTCTCTGCACAAGCTCTCTCTTTTCCTGCTGCCATCCATGTAAGACATGACTTGCTCCTCCTTGCCTTCCACCATGATTATGTGGCCTCCCTAGACATGTGGGACTATAAGTCCATTAAACCTCTTTCTTTTATAAATTCCCCAATCTTGGGTATGTCTGTATCAGCAGCATGAAAACGAATTAATACACTAGCCATGACTGACACACCTCCTCCCTTATTCAGCATGGCTGCCATGCTCCACAATTGCAGAAAGCACTAAGTATGTGACAGGCAGAATACTGACCCCCAAAGACGTCCACATGGGAACTTGTGAATACATTAGATTACCAGGCAAAGGCAGATGCAATTAAGGTTACTTATCAGTTGACTTTCAGGTGGGGAGATTATCCTGGATTATCTGGGAGGGCTCAGTGTAATCACGAGGGTCAAAAGTCAATGAGAAAATTGGAGAGACACCCAGAAGATGATAGCTCAAAAGGACTAAGTCCAACATTACTGGCCTTGAAGGTGGAGCAGTGTGAGTGGAAAACTATGGATAGAAAAGGCAAGGAAATGAATTTTCCAGAAAGAAGCATAGCCCTGACAACACTAGATTTTAGTCCAGTGAGAGCCATATCACACAGCTGACCTACAGAACTGTAAGATAATACAGTCTGTGTGGGTTTAAACCACTAAGTGTGGGGCATTTGCTGCGGCCACCATGGAAACCTCACACAGTGGTGCCTGGGACTGTGTGAGATGCTGGGCATGAGAAAAACAAAGAAACCACAACCTGCAAAAGCATTACCAACCACATTTTTCCATCTGGGAAAAATTCCCTCTACCTATAGCAAAGATGGAAACAGATTGTAAATCATATTCTCAAAAAACATACCACATGTTCCACTCGCTGTACCAGAACAGGATAGACAGTTCCAAAGAGAGGACCAAGTACTTTGTTCTGGAAATGAGGGCATTTGCACCTACCAAAAATAGATTACTGCCTCCCCAACTCTGCCACACCCAGTGATGGTCCCAGGAAAATACTCTCGGGAGTCTGCCAGCTCCAACACTTTGTAGAGAGACCTTCCCCCTTTGCTCAGCAGGCTGAATCATAAACTCATTGAAGCCCAAAGACCCTAAATGAGCAGCATAACCCAATTTGAATGTTCAATTTGAAATGTAAATGTGTCACCAGCTATCTTACTGCAGACTGTTATAACAAAGAACCATAGCGTCAGTGGCTTATAAACATCAGGAATTCATTGTTCACAGTTCGGGAGGCTGGAAGTCTGAAATCACAGCGGGTTCTGGGGAGGACCCTCTTCAGGTTACAGACCACCTACTTCCTGTATCTTCACATGGTGGAGAGAGTTCGAGAGTGCTCAGGTATCTTCCTATAAGGGCAGTAATTCCATTCATAAGGGTGCCACCCTCATGACCTAATCACCTTTCAAAAACCCTCCTGCCCAATACCATCCTCTTGCTGGTAAGGATTTCAACTTAGGAATTTGATGCGACACAGACATTCAGTCCACCACATGGCTTTTTGTATAATGTCGTTCAGGGACTAGTGGGTAATCAGTAGACAGCCTCTTGAACAAACTCAGACAGGCAGTCAAGGATGCAACCCAAGAACCCCAGGAAAAGAAGGGCCTTCGACTCCAGCTCTAGTCCAGGAACCCCGGGAAAGGAAGGCCCCTTGACTCCACCCCTAGGCAGCCTGCAGCGTGCACACACTGTTCCTGGTGCTGCGGGTGCTGCTGCATCTGCTGAGATTTCTGGCATGGGGACCATCAGCAGGAAGACCATGTCCTTTCCTTCACAGCCTACACGTGATGGCATTACAGGTTTGGAGAGCTTAGCTCCTTGTTTCTGGTATCATCCAGGGTTTTGTGGAAAAGAAAAGACCCCGTGCCATAAGAAGACACCCCACGCTGACCAGCTTGGGCAGGAAGAGACCCCACAGTGGCCAGTTTAATTTAGCAGGAACTGCTAAAGATATCAGGTGTCCAGCAAGGGAGTACAGTGTGGGCGCTGGGTAGCCAGGAATGATGATGGAGGCTGCACGAAGGGTCGGCCCTATGAAGATCTCTGTGCTGTGCCACTGCACATGGGCCCTATGATGGCGAGTATCTGCAACTCAGACCCAGACGCTCCACCACACCTGCTGCCTAACGAGAGAGCTGGGCTGCTCCTCACCCCAAATAGTGGACTTCATAAGGTCCCCTCTGCCCCAGCCAGGCACTCACCCTGTGCTCTCCAGGATCCAGGGTGCATGGTTCCTCTGATGGGCAAAGCCGGCTCCATGCCTACATCCCTGCCCTAGGGTGGCTGAGAACGTGAGTTTTTGGCTTCACCTTGGAGAGTTCGAACTGAAAATATGGCCACTATCCATGATATAGCTTTGAGGGAGGCCCTCACCATAGAAGAAGGACGAAGGGGAGGAAGAAGATATGAATACATTTAAACATGCCCTCAGCACAATATATTTAATCAGGCAAACCTCTACCTAACAGAAAGGACAGAGATGCTCAAACCGGGCTAACAAGCAATGTCAATCGATGGGCTGCTTAGAGAAGACAGACTAAAATAACAAGGTACACAAGTTAAACATAAAAAGATGGGGCCAGGCGTAGTGGCTCACTCCCAACACTTTGGGAGGCCAAGGTGGGCAGATCACAAGGTCAAGAGATCAAGACCATCCTGGTCAACATGGTGAAACCCCATCTCTACTAAAACTACAAAAATTAGCCGAGTGTGCTGGCATGCGCCTGTAGTTCCAGCCACTCAGGAGACTGAGGCAGGAGAATCACTTGAACTCAGGAGGCAGAGATTGCAGCGAGCCAAGATTGTGCCACAGCCCTCCAGCCTGGCGACAGAGGGAGACACTGTCTCAAAAGATATAAAAATAAATTTAAAAAATTAATAAACAAAATGAAAAGATGAAGGAAGATTATAAAAAAGAAATCAGAGAACTGTTAACAGAAGACCAAGTAGAATTTAAGACAAATTGATAACTGAATGTGACAATGAGGATCATTTACATCAAGTTAAGGGATAATTTGTAAGACAAGGAAAAGAATCATGAAATTTTCAAGAGCCAAATAAGTGTCTCCTCAAAATCTGTACAGAAAAGGAGACTGAAATAAAAAGAACATTTGATATGAAAAAGAAAATGGAGCAGAACTTGGAACTCTCAGTATTGCAGATCATGTACACTGACACCAAGGACATATACAATGTAAAGCACATAAATATGTATTTATGTATATACTCTACTCCTGCAGACACCAGAGATACAGAATTACTAAAAATGACTTTATTATAAATAATATATTTATTGTAAGATAGCAGGAAAAAACAGGCGTTAGCAACAGCTTAAATGAAGACACTTCCTTCCAGATCTTTTAAAACATCCTCACAAGTAACTCTTGGGTTAAAGAGAAACAAAAGTAAATTTTCTGAAGTGTCTGCCATTTTAGTTAGGGCTGAAGCCTCTCAAATCCCTTTGTATGTGGTCAAAGTTCTATTTGAAAGCAAATTTCATTTATTTAAATGCTTTCACTATTAAAAGAGAAACCATGGATAAAAACTAAACATCTGCAGAAAATAAAAAAAAATTATGAACGTAAAAAGTGGAAAAAATGTGGTCCCCAGGATCAAATTGGAAGTTAATAAGTTAAAAGAAGACATCAAATAGAATTGCTAAACTAATCCAAAAGTTGCTTGAAATTATATAGAAATAACATTTTTAAAATAATAAAACATTTTGTGCAAGTGTATGCCAATTAAACTTAAAAATCTCAGAAAAGTTGAGTTTCCAGAAAAATTTCAATTGTCAAACTTGAGAAAGATTCAAAGTACTTCTCATCAAAAGTTACTTCCACAGACTAGGTGCGGTGGCTCACACTTGTAATCCCAGAACTTTGGGAGGCTAAGACAGGCAGATCACTTGGTCAGAAGCTCAAGACCAACCTGGCCAACATGGTGAATCTGTCTCTACCAAATACAAAAATTAACCAGGCCTGGTGTCTTGCACCTGTAGTCCCAGCTATGTAGGGGGTTGAAGCACAAGAATAGCTTGAACCTGGGAGATGCAGGCTGCCGTGAGCCAAAATGGTATCACTGCACTCCAGCCTGGGTGACAGAGTGAGACCCTGTCTCAAAAAAAAAAATTACCTCCCTAAACCACAAACCTAGCATCCCGATCTTAATTTATTTGTTTGTTTGTTTGTTTGTTTTTAGCTGTTTCTTGTGGAGCAGGGTTAACTCCTAGGTACCCAGAAATCAGCCCAGATCTTAATTCTTACTACCATTCTGCAATAAAAGAAACCAGGGCTCCTTAGAGAAATGGCTAATTCTATGATAAGCCTGGAGCATCTTATAATGCCAGAAAGTAAGAAAATGGAGGAAAAAAAAAAAAAAACTCATCTCACATTGTCAAAAGGACACAGAACAAACGGAACACTCCCAGTGGCCAGAACTGGAACGAATTGAGCAACAAAACAAACAAAACAGTCTTGAATAATAACCAGAAGTATGAAATTAATATCCATGAAGACATTCTGCTATAAATAAATAGCTGAATGAATAAATAAATGGGAAGAAGAGACAAATATCCCATGCAGAAGAATTCCAAATAAAGTATGTAGTTACTCTGTCCTCAAAGAGATGGAGCATAACTTCCCACACTTTAAGCATGGGTTGCACATAGTGACTTCCTTTTAAAGAGGACAGAATGGAAGGGCAGGGGTGGCAGAAACCTGACAAACACAATCTCAGCCAGGTGAACGAGGCCAGTGTCAGCAGTGATGAATCATAATGCTGGTACTCACATACCCTTGATGTGATGTGATGAAAATTGCACTTCACCTCCCTCCCAAAACACAGAACTCCAGTCGAAGCATTAGAAAAACTCCAGGCAATTCCCAGTAGAGGGACATTCAATGAAACACCTGCCCAGTGTCCCTCAAAACTGCCAACATCACAAAAACAAGGAAAATCTGAGTAACTACCACAGCCAAGAGGCATCTAAGGAGACCCGATGCCCAAATGCCATGTAGCTTCCTGATTGCATCCTGGGACAGAAGACATTCAGGAAATATTGAAGAACTCTGAATCAAGAATGGAGTTTGGCTAAGAGAAATATACCAATATTGGTTTATTAATTGTAACAAAGGTACCATTCTAATGTAAGATGTTCACAACAGGGGAATTGTGTGTGGGTCTGTAAAAACACTCTGTGTTATCTTTGCAATTTGTGAATCTAGAACTACTCCAAAATAATATGTATTATTTATTTTTTATACTTATATATAATATATAAATATATGTTATTTACATGTTATTATATATTATGCATGCTATTCTAGTATATATTTATATATTTGTTTATATATTTATTTATATTTCTATATTAAAATATATATTTATATAAATGTTACTATAATATATTCATATATATCATAAATATATAAATATGTTATAAATGCATATTTATGATATATGTATTTTGATATAAAATATATATTGTATACAAATATATAAATTATATATATTTTAAGGCCACAGATATGTTTATAAGTTTATATGTTTATAGGATATGTTTATAAGTTTATAAAGTCACAGACATGTTTATAAGGTAATTCTTTTACAGAGTCAAGGAAATAATCATTAATGACACTGGTAGAATGCATGGGAGAATGTAAAAAGTTTTTTGATTCATTTTAAGTAGCTAATGTAATCTGATACCATCATCTGACAGAGATTGCATACATGTAAGTAGAGATATAAGAATCCTAAAATATAGACAAATTGAATTAAACAATGCATTAAAAGAACATTTTGACAAAATATAATATGCAATTTAATATTAAGATATCTATTACTGCAATATTAACCTATCACCTCAAAAGATCAAATCAGAAAACAAATATTTTAATGGACACTTAAAAGGCCTTTGATATAATTCAACAACCATTACAGATTAAAATTCTTACAAAACAGGTTTTTTAAATACTCATATAATAAAGGACAGCTATCTTAAATCAATAAGGAGAAATCTCACCTAAAACTCAAGCAACATTCCCACTGAAACCAAGAATAAAAACATTATGACTGATAAGTTCTAATGTTTACCATGTTTCTGGAAGTTAAACATAAGATATTGTAAGGTACAAATTAGAAAGAAAAGAAAACTTCACTGGAAAATAGGTGAAAGTATATTCCCCCCCCCCGCCAAGAAGTACATGGGGACTTCTGGGGAGGAGGAACAGAACCTATTTTTAAAAGCCATTGGAACTAATCTAGAAGTACAGTAAGTTTGTTAAATTCAATATGAATATAAAATGCTATAATTTTGTGTTACCAATAACTTGTTAGAAAATATACTAGAAAAAAGTCCCTTTCCAACATCAGCTAAAAATAAAAATGCTTATCTAAAAAAAGAAATGAGTGAGATTAGACGCTATCATAATGGCCAAAGAGCAAAGATAGTCAAGGCCAAAGAAAAAGAAACACTCAAACAATAACAGAAGTTAAAGAAAGGACCATGCTCCGCTGGCCCAGCCTTATGAAAGATGCCGTCCAAACAGAGAGGGAATTACAAATGTCCAGCCTTATGAAAGACTCCATCCAAACAGAGAGGGAATTACAAATGTCCTACGTTGCAGAAATATTATAAAAAGTGGTGAGCAAGGAGCTTGTTGTATCTGGCTGTTAACTTTCTAAAATTATCCAGGGCTTACTGAAACCTCTGTGATCACATGTACTTTAGTTGTTTGTTTATTCAACTGTTTTTTTTTTTTTTTGAGACAGAGTCTCACTCTGTCTCCCAGGCTGGAGTGCAGTGGCACGATCTCGGCTCACTGCAACCTCTGCGGCCTGGGTTCAAGTGATTCTCCTGCTTCAGCTTCCCGAGAAGCTGGGATTCTAGGCGCCTGCCACCACACCGGGCTAATTGTATTTTTAGTAGAGACAGGGTTTCACCATCTTGGCCAGGCTAGTCTTGAACTCCTGACCTCGTGATCCACCTGCCTGGGACTCCCAAAGTGCTGGGATTACAGGCCTGAACCACTGTGCCCAGCCCTATTTAAATTTTATTTTAGGTTCAGTGGTACATGTGCAGGTTTGTTGTACAGGTAAACTTGCGTCACGTGTGATGTAAAGATGATTTCATCACCCAGGTACTAAGCCTAGTACCCAATAATTGCTTTTTTCTGCTTCTCTCCCTCCTCCCACCTTCCACCCTCTGGTAGGCCCGAGTGAGTGTTGTTCCCGTCTTGTTTCCCTGTGTTCTTATCATTTAGCTCCCACTGGGACTTGGTTTTTTGTCCTCTCATTACTTTGCCTCTATCATAGCCTCTAGCTCTGTCCATGTTCCTGAAAGGACATGACCTTTTCTCTAATGCGCTCAATATTCCATTAGCAGTGGTCCCCCTGCTAACATGCACCACAACCAGTGATTCTAAGAAGTCAATTTATTTTTCTAAAACCTGACTTGCAAAGAAATGAGAGAAAACTACCAGCCAACACTGTACCTAACAAGTAATAAAAAGCATTGTACTTCAATGAAGGTAGTATGTGTTTAATTCCAAATTCAAAAAATTGAAAAATAGTTACTAAACCATTGATATACTCACTATAGAAAAGAAAAATAAAACGAGACTACAAACATGATCTCAAGTCTATGGGTTGTCCTTGTCATCACTAACTTTCAACCACTTTTCTAAAATGCAGCAGAAAACAATACTATGAATACACTTTCGTACAAATACAAACACACACATAAAATAAATTGCCTACTAATGCAAACCCTTGGGATTCTGGTTCCAGAAGACTACTAAATTACCTCTTTGTGTTTCCTGCTTCCATTATTTACATAGTAAAAATAAGAGCTCATTAAAAACTTGTAATAAATGAATAATGTTATATGAAACAGGGGTCCTCAACCCCAAGGTCACAGACCTGTTAGGAACTGAGCCACACAGCAGGGGGTGAGTGGCAGGCAAGCCAGCAAAGCTTCATCTGTATTTACAGCCTCTCCCCATCGCTTGCATGACCACCTGAGCTCTGCCTCCTGTCAGGCCAGAGGCGGCATTAGATTCTCATAGAAGTGCGAACCCTGTTGTGAACTGTGTGTGCAAGGGATCTAGGCTGCACACTCCTTCTGAGAATCATATGCCTGATGATCAGAGGTGGAGCTGAGGTGGTAATGCGAGTGCTGGGGAGTGGCTGCAAATTCAGATTAACATTAGCTAGAAGTTTGACTGTACAGAGACCCTAATAAATCAATTGCCTGCAGACTTGTATCAAAACCCTATCAGAGAGTGGCAAGTGACAATGAAGCTACATCTGGTGACAGGCATTATAGTGGCCAGTGAGTTGATGTCCTTCAACTGCACAGCTGCATCTGATGCAGGCTTTAAGTCAGAATCTGCCACTTATTTCAGTCCTTGTGTGGCCTGCCCATTATTTTATTTACCATCTCTGTCCACGCCTCTTTCCTGCACTGCACAACTGTCTGGGTAACAGTTTTGGTCAGCCCGCAAGCTAACCCCGGCCCAAATCCACAAAAAAGAGGTTATTTGAAAAGGGGGAAAGACCCAATAATGAGACCGCAGAAAACCCTAAGACTGACAACAAAAAGCAAACTGCATTTAAAAGACCAAGAGTCCTACTTAAATTACAGGCTTATTGCAACAGATGATTCACATTTTCCAAGCCCGCTTTGTGCACTAGGTGGTGACTATCCAGTGAAGCCATGAAACCTTTAAAACTGCTTCACCACATGGAGACTCAGCACCCTGCATTAAAAGACAAGACTTTGGGGTTTTTCAAAGGAAAAAAACGTGAAGATGAAGAACAGAAACAATTAGTGAAGGCCACCCCTTCATCAAATGTGTCTGCACTGAGGGCATCATTCTTAGTGGCTAACCGCATTACTAAAGCTAAGAAGCCCTTTACTACTGGTGAAGAGTTCATCCTGTCTGCTGCTAAGGACATTTGCCATGAGCTTTTAGAAGAGGCTGCAGTTTAAAAGGTGGCACGTTTTCCTCTTTCGGCTAGCACCATAACTAGAGGAATTGATAAAATAGCAGAGGAGATTGAGGTACAATTGTCAGAGGGGATTAATGAGTCACTGGGGCACACAATTCATGTTGACAAGTCTACCAATGTCGACAACAAGGAAACAATGCTTGTTGTTGTGAGGTGTGTTTTCAGGAGATGTGCATGGACATCTTAGTTGTACTTTTGTTGTCAACAAACACCACAGCTGCAGAATGACTCAAATCTTTGAATGACTACATATCAGGAAAACTGATGGCCATTTCGTGTCGGTATAGGCACAGACAGACTGGCTGCCATGACTGGATGGCTTTCTGGTTTCACTACCTGGGTCAAAGAGGTCACTTCTGAATGTGAGTCTATGCACTGTGTCATCCATAAAGAAATGCTGTGTAGACAAAAAATGTCACCTGAAGGTAACAGTCTTGCAGTACGTGATGAAAGTTATCAAGCACGTTAAAGTACATGCCCTTAACTCACATCTGTTCGCTCAGCTCAATGAGGAGATGGATGCAGAGCACACACGGCTTCTCTGATACACGTGTTCTTAGAGTGACACACGTGATAGGAGTTGGCTTCTCTGATACACGTGTGCTTAGAGTGACACATGTGTGATAAGAGACGGCTTCTCTGATACACATGTGCCTAGAGTGATATGTGTGTGATAGGAGACGGCTTCTCTGATACATGCATGCTTAGAGTGACACACGTGTGATAAGAGACGGTTTCTCCGATACACATGTGCTTAGAGTGACACGTGTGTGATTGGAGTGAGACGGCTTCTCTGATACGCGTGTGCTTAGAGTGATATGCGTGTGATAGGAGACGGCTTCTCTGATACACGTGTGGAGGGATACACATGTGATAGGAGTGAGATGGCTTCTCTGACACGCAGAAGTTAGGTGGTTTCCTAAAGGCAGATCACTGACTAGAGTCTTTGAGTTATGAGAGCTGCTGCAGATTTAGAAAAGCACTCACCACTGGCTTGTGACACAGAATGGGCTGCAAATGTGGCTTACTCATGTGACATATTCAACCTGCTCCACGAATTCAATCTGTCACTTCAGGGGAGAACAGCAACCGTGTTCAAGTCGGCAGAGTGTCGGCAGATTAAGCAGCTGCATTAAAAGCCAAACTGGAAGCATGGGGGCCGCAAGTGAACACCCGGATTCCTGACAGGTTTCAAACCTCAGCAGAGATTGTGAAGGAGACTGAGCCGGGGCCTCCCTTCTCCAAGCCGGTGCATGCTCGCCTACCTCAGCTTTCAAAGGCGCTTCAGTGTTACTTCTCAGTCAAAAAACATCCCTGAACTGAGAAGGAATGCATCAGCGACGCAGCTGAACTGGCTTTGTCCGTGCTGGAAGAGAATCACCGTCTCAGCCCTGCAGAGTCCGTGGCAGGGGAGAAGTGGGCAGAACCCTTGAACTATGTACACAGTGTGTGATTAATGAACAGTCTTAAAGATCGTGGCTGGAAAGTTTAGTTCAATCAAAGAGAAGTTTAGAAAGGAGTAAGATTTCCTAAAAAAGGAGTGCCATGATTCTAACAGCAGGAGGGAAGAAGGAAATGGGGAGAGAGGGAGGAAAGGAAGGATAAGGCCTTTTGCATAAGGACAATTCCAGGGGACTGCAAAGAGAAAATGTTTATGGCAACCTAGGAATGGGGGAAGAAAAGCCAGGACCCCATAAAGACTCCACGGTTTTTAGCCCAAGAAACTTCCTTGGAATGCAGTGAAAGACGCCACGTACCCGTTATCTCTGAACAGCCCGACTCCTGCGCATCTGCTCTGACATCCGTGCATGCAATTCTTTGCAGACAGCGGTTTCCGCACAGGAAGCCCAGTCTCTCTCATCACAGGTGCCAGGCCCGCCTCCTGCAGTCAGGACTTTTCCACCTGTTCTGGGACCGTATCTCCATCAAAGGCCCTGCCCAGGTAAGTCTCCTAGTACATTGAGGGCCCACCACAAGGGGCATTGGAAACATGAGAGCCATTTCATGAGGTTTAACTGGAGGCCCAGGAATTTCAGCTCCTGCCACTACAGGCAGCTCTCATTACACAAGTGATGGGGCAAGGAGAGCTGGTCTGTTTCCCCAAAGCAGGCATTTGAAGCCTCGATCCAGACCATCCTATACAATCCTGTTGATTATTCCAATTGAGATGCACATACCGTTTAGCTCTTTAAAAAATGATATTCTGGTGGAGGAAGAACAGTCTCAGAACTATTTGTTTCAATTGGCCATTTAAGCTTAGTAGTAAAACACTGGTTAATGATAACAATGCGTCGTAAAACCTTCAGAAGGAGAGGAGAACGTTTTGTGGACCACTTTTGTTTTCTTTTTTGCGTGTGGCAGTTTTAAGTTATTAGTTTTTGAAATCTCTACATTTTAATGGAAACAACTTGACCAAAAATTTGTCACAGAATTTTGAGACCCACTAAAAAAATTTAATGGGAAAAAAAATGATATTCTGTGGCATAATTAAAATACAGCAGTCACTGTACATTAGGCATAAAGTTAATGGTGCGGGGGGAAGCAAAACTTCTCCACTTGAGTCTATTGTAGACCACAAATGTCCAAAATCCGTAAGGCACAATGGGGCGCTCTAACTTCCTTTGCTTTTTTCCTTAAAACTGTTAATAAAAAAAATTCAAAACATGATATAAATAAGATGCAAAATAAACCTACTGGAAGAAACTAAAACACTGATAGGCCAACAGTTTCTCCCTGCCCTGGAAGATGAGAAAGTCTATGTCAGATGGGCGACCCCCTGCAAGGCCAGGGAGCCCCATCCCCTCCCACAGCTGAGAGTACCTGGAGCCCCTCTGGACCCTGGGCCAGCTCTCCTGGCAGCCCCCATTGAAACGCAAGGGGATCAGTGCTGGGTCAGTCTCAGGGGTCACCCTTCAGCCGGCCCCAGGCCAGAGCCCCCTCATCAATGCCTGCAAGGCTGTGGCACCACAACCTGGATTGGGGGTTGATGGGCATGACCCTGTGGAAATAAAGGCAGCCCCTTGACCCCTGCACCCACAGGCTATGAGTGGGCAACCTTCAGGCTCCTAACCTAAAACCAAAATATAACAACAATAACAACAAAGTGTGTGGGCACACACGAATGTGTCTGATTTAGGACAATCTCGCTATGATCACAGAAATCAGAAACTTAGCACACTCAAGGCAGCCTCTCTTGCACTGCCAGACAAAAATAAGAGGACAGCGGGCTGCCTGGTGGATTCGGGAGAGGAAATAAACAGCCCGGGATTGGCTGGTGATCCGTCAGCGGAACTGGGTCAGCTCAGCTCGTGCAAAAACGCTGTGCCAGCCTCACTGCCAGACAAAGGGCAGAGCCTCGAAGTGGAGCAGACTCCCGGGCAGCCACGTCAGCTGTCCAGCCAAGGTCAGAGGGGGTGGGCAGAAGGGGCGGCTGCTGGCCAGGCGGAATCAGCTGCGGGCCCTGGGCAGCAGCAGAGGTCAAGGATGGGTGTGGAGCAGTATGTTTCCAGCATGCAGCCTTCTGGAGCCAACACGTTCTCCCAACACCACTGCTGCCTGCAGTGCACCGACAATTTGGTTTCTAATTTTTCCATACAACAAAATTGAGCTTGAAAAAAAAAAAACATGCAGCCCTTTGTGCTAGATCCTGTTGAAGCTTCTGGAACATTGGAAGGATGATGAACTTACCAGCACTTTCCAATCCAAGCAGAGCCAGAAAGCAGCCACACGCATTCATACATGTGCACACACACATACACGTACCCATCACTCACACACGCACACACTCACACACGTAGACACTCATCCATGCATGCACACTCACATACACATGCCCACATGCATGCTTACACAAATTTACATACCACTCATACAAGCACCCATATATACATGTGCTAACATACTTAAATACATGCACACAGACACACACACACATACTCCAGTCCTTCCTAAGTGCCAGGCCATGGACCAGCCCCTCCCTCTAGACCACACAATCTCAATCTCCAGATGAGCAGCTCAGTTGCTTCTAAGCAACTCCCTGTGACTCAGAATTAGAAACTCGAGGACACCTAATCTGGATTCCAGGAGGCAGCTCCTCCTAGTCAATGAGAAAATGAAGCTGGAGAGTTTATGCAGCAAAATCAAGATAAAAACTCGGATTTCTGGACTTCCATCCAGGGCTTTCTGCCAGACCTTAGAAGCACAATGAATAAGGAGGCTGGAGACTTCTTACCCATTTAATGCATTTTTTGAGTGTACCAGTCTCTGTGATCGGCACTGAGTATACAAAGTGGCATAATCAGCACGGTCCCTGCCCTCCGGTAACTCGCCTTCCAGTGGAGGAGACAGACAGACAACATAAAACGAAGATACAGCATCCAGGAAACCAACTGTCTTCCTGATAATAATAATCATAGAATAGTCTCAGCTTCCAAGCGGCTCTGCCTTTGAGACCTCCCCTCTTTTTCCTGCCTGAAATATGATTATAGTGTTGCTTGAAACCAGAAAGAAGGTTGCTGCCAAGGACAGAGGAGCAGAAAGACAGAAGGAGGTGGGACGTCGATGATGGGGTCAGCCCTGCCCTTCCTCCCTCCAGGCTTCTTGTTACATGAAGAAAACAATCCCTTCGTTCGTGAAGCTCTTGCACTCAGCTGTCAGCCTCACGTAGGCAAACCCAGCCTGGATAGAGAGACCGCAGCCAGCATGATTCCACTGAAGGCATTGATTTCACTCACAGTCCTGCTAACAGAGCCAGGCTGAGTGGAGAGTAAAATTCCACATCCAGAATAAGTGTCCATGCAGTTAGGAAAGAGAATTCCCCCCACCAAGATGGAAAGGTCCAATGGAATCAATCCACCGCCAAGTCAATCATGGCCCTCAGAGACACGGTATAAGCCTTGGAGGAAGACTGTGAAGCAGCTTACAACAGAAAACAGGCTGGGGACAGACAAGATCCAGGGGGTTCGAAAGCCCTCCCACAGCAGGTGCTCTGAAGACATCTCAGGGCAGCACACTGCAAATGGATTCACTCCATGCTGGCATTATCTTGCCCAAGAGCAGGGTTCTACACAATGCTGGGGCACGTGCTTGCCCTCGGCTGTCCTTGTCCGTCCAAGGTTCTCTAGTTATTCTCATACTCAAATCCCGAGAAACCGCTTTTTGTGAAAGAACTTACCAGCATTGCTCCGGGCTCCAGCACGTCCATGGGAGACATGACCTGCATCAGTATCAGGCACTGACTCAATCCAGAGCCGCCAATTCCCCAGGCTTCTCTGTCCAAAATTACAAACTCCTCCTTGAGAGAATCTCATTAGTGCTGCTGTCAATTTCTAATAAATCAGCTGTGACTGTGGGCCAGGATCGTGTATCACAGATCAGGGTGGATGCTGGGGCTGGCAGGTGGGTGTGGGGACAGTGGACACCATACCGGCACCATGGGGATCCAGGAAGAAACACAGGGAAAGTTAGGAGGAGCCACTGTTGGCCACCGTCTCAGAGCGAACCGTCAGCGTTTCTCTGGGGAACTCCCACCCTTCCCTAAAGTTTCTCAGCCACAGTCGTAGCAATTGTCCCTCCTGCACACGTTTCCTCGTGTCGCTGCTGAGAACCTCACATCTGGAGAGGATGCTCAGAGGCGTTCCCGTCCCCTCGCTCTCCACTCCCACCCCCACCACCCTTCTGGGAAGGATGCTCTGGGGGGATCGTTACATACATCTTAAAACTCAGCCATAAACGCCAAAACACAGGGGCAATATTTTCTTGATGAAACAGGCATACGCATTTTTTTTTTTTGAGATGGAGTCTTGCTCTGTTACCAGGCTGGAATGCAGTGGGGCAATCTCGGCTCACTGTAACCTCTGCCTCCTGGGTTCAAGCGATTCTTCTGCCTCAGCCTCCCAAGTAGCTGGGACCACAGGCTCATGCCACCACACCCAGCTAATTTTTTTGTCTTTTTAGTAGAGATGGGGTTTCACCGTGTTGGCCAGGATGGTCTCGATCTCTTGACCTCATGATCCACCCACCTCAGCCTCCCAAAGTGCTGGGATTACAGGCGTGAGCCACCGTGCCTGGCCACATTTTTTTTTTCACTACTTGGATTGGTGCAGGGAACTGGAGAGCAAGCAGCAGTGGGGAAGAAACCCGTTCCTGAAGGTTTTGGCCCCGAGAGCAGGCAATTAACAGGCAGCTTCAATGTGAGGAGCACTGCAGAAGCACAGCCCAGGCACCAGGGCGGCACGAGAGACACCACCCATGTCTCGAATGTGACACGTCCCAGAGAACGGAACGATGAGCCTGGGCTCCAGGCTGCATGGGCAGGAGTCCCTCAGTGGAGGGAGGCAAGCATTGGATTCTGTGTGATGGGAGAGGATTCATTATCTATTGATGTATAACAAACTACCGCAAAACTTAGCAATTTAAGGCCACAAACATTTCTTACCTCACAGTTTCTGTGGGTCAGGAACCCAGGAGTCACTCTTGATTCTAGAACACAACTTGGCTAAGCAGTTTAGCTGAAGCCTAGCTCAGAGTCTCCCACGGACTCCAAGCAAGGTGTCAGCAGGGGCTGCAGGCATCTCAAGGCCCTCCCACAGGGGTGGCTCTTCCGAGTCCATTGGTGTGGAGGTTGGCAAGATTTATTTCCTTGTGGGCGTTAATCAGAGGCCATCTTCAGGTTCTTGCTACCTGGGTCTCTCTGAAGAGCAGCTTACACTTGGCTGCAGGATTCATGGAAGCATGCTGCAGGAAGGGCCAGAGCGAGCCGAGCACTGTACGAGCCCTGGCCTCCTGCAACCTAGACTTGGAGGTGGTGTCTCACTGTAACTGCCTATTCTGTATTTCAAAGGCAAATCTCTAGGTCCAGCCTTGAGACCCTCACAGGGAGGAGCTTACACCAGGGCATGAATACAGGAGCAGGGGTCATCAGGGCCTTCTCACAAGCCACCAGCCCCCAGGGGTGACCCAGGCACAGGCCCAAAGAGAAAACATGGGACACTCATGGAATCATAGCCAGGAGTGCAGGGGAGAGTCAGGAAAGGAAGAACAAGGACAGCAATGCACAGCAGGGGCCTGCAGAGAAGGGAGCCAGGGATGCCGGGCAGCAAGCTGACAGAGTCACCAGGAAGGCCTGGGATGGAAGCTCGCTTTGGGTTCACTTTTTGTCTAGAACTACAAAGACACAAGCAGGCCTTCCCTCCCAGTCCTCCTGAGGATCTGTGTGTGTGCCAGGAGTGGGAAGCCATAGAGGAAAACTGCTCTGATGTAAATGCAATGTCTGCGATCACAAAGAGAAGAATTAAGCATTGTGTATTAGTCAGAGTTCTCCAGAGACGCACAGCTAATCAGAGGGAGGGGGTGAGCAGTTAGAGGGGATTTATTATGGGACTTTGCTCACAGAGGTTGACAAGTCCCACAATGTGCGTCCTGCAAGTGGGGTCCCAGGAAATTCAACAGGGTAACTCTCAGGCCGAGGCCAAAGGCCTGAGAACCTGCGAGGGGCAGGGGGGTCAAGTCCCAGAGTCTGAAGACAGGAGAACCGAGAGTTCAGATGTCCAAGATCAGGAGAAAATGGATGTCCCAGCCCCAGGAGAGAAAGGGAAATAGTGAATTCCCCTGTCCTCCACCTTTTCAGTCTACCTAGGCCCTCAGCCAGTTGGATGGTGCCCACCCACACAGGAAGAGGACAGATCTTCCTTCCTCAGTCCACCAATTCAAATGTCAAACTCTTCCAGAAGCACCCCACAGACACTCCCAGGAATGACACCCTACCCGCTATCTGGGTATCAATTAACCCAAACTCACACCTAAACTTAACCATCACACCCGGTCTTTGTTTCCCATGGCTGCCATGACAAACTCAGAGTCCAACAAACTAGGTGCTTTTAAAAATAGAAATTCATTCTCCCACAATTCAGGAGACCGGAAGTCAAAAATGGCAGTGTCAGCAGAGCTGTGCTCCCTCTGAAGGGTCTAAAGAGGGTCCTTCCTTGCCTCTCCCTTGGTCCTAGCATAGCTGGCAATCCCCAGGGTTCTGGTGCTGTGCCTGCATCACTCCCGGCTCTGCCTTCATCCTCACACAGCCTTCTCCCCTGTGTCTCTATGTCCAAATTTCCCTCTTCTTCTTAGACCCCAGTCATTGCATTCGGGCTCCCCGTTATGTAGTATGGCCTCACCTTAACTTGGTTGCATCTGCAAACACCCCATTAGGCCAAACACCCAAATAGGCCACACTCACGGGTTCTGAGGGTTAGGACTTTAACATATACTTTTGGGAAACACAACTCAATCTGCAGCAGGCATGGAGTAAGGAAATGTAAATGTCTGTTTCTTCTCTTCTTTAGCCCTTCGTCCTATTTGGAGAAGCATTTGGGGCAGTGTTACTTGGGGAGACACGAATGCCTTATTTTTGGCACAACTATGAATTTATAGTTTAGAGGGTCAGGGCGTTACCTAGAAAATGAGGAAGGCAGCCAACTCAGGAGCACTGTGCTCTCAGATAAAAGCGCTCAAGGGACCTTGAAGTTTCCTTCCTAGCAGTGTGGTCTTAGAGGTAAGTTGGTCAAAATTTAGGGGCTAAAGCCCTCCTCAGTGATGGGACTGGATCTTCATTTCTGTGCATTAGGCAGGAAAGGGAGAATGGGGAGAGCAATGCACAGAAGGGGCCTGCAGAGAAGGGAGCCGGGGATGCTGGGCAGCGAGCTGCCAGAGTCACCAGGAAGGCCTGGGATGGAAGCTTTCCCTCGACCCGGCCAGGATGTGATTCTCTTACACCAACACCCTTCGTCTGCACCTGCTGACACCCTCATGCCACAAACACACCAGTTAACTGGAGGTAAGAAGCCAAGGCCCCCCGATGCTTCTGACACTCCCATAAATAGGGTGTATTGAGGAGGGAAGGAAGGATTGAGTTCACAGCAGCTTTCCTCAACACATTCCATTCTTTATGGAAAAGGATACAATTTCTGTTTCCAAAAACCTAAGTTGCTGAAGAGTAGATGTCAACACCCTGTCTTCTGGGTTCAGTGTTCTTTAATGTTGCTTTCATATCTATGCATAATTACAAATTTAGCAAAATTCACAGACAGTAGTCAAAGTGTGGTAGCGCCATAAAGTTATAGAATAATGAACTGACGACAATCTGCCTTTCCACCATCCCTCCCCAAACTCCCTGCTTCTTCCATTTCCTACACAAGTTGCAAAGCCACAACTAAGTTCCGTTTTCCTCCAAAGTTTTCCCAGATTCCAAGTCATCTTCGTCTCTCTCTTCTATACACTATCTCTCCTGTAAAAGAGAAGTTGCCATTGGTCGTGCGTTGTTGATAATGGTTTTGTTTGAATAGCTGCAAATATCCTCAAGAAAGGAGAAACTCATATTGTATGACTCATGGTACTAACTGAGTACCAGAAATTGGTTAATACACCTTATTAGTTGAATGAACAATGGTCCATTGAAAAAAGAAAGAAGCCAGGAATCTTGTGGGAGGAGTTCAGTCTAGAAGGGAAGAGGAACGGATTCAGAGCAGCCGCACTGTTGGCCCTAATACAGAAAAAATGGGAAGGGTCCACTTATCCCGAAATATGACCAAAATAGAGTGTGAGTCTAGTATTAAGAACTTCAAGTACAAAGAATATGATATGCATACATGCCGCATTTGTCTTCATCAAAATCCAAGCTGGGTTATCTCATTAGAACACTCTTCATGAGAAGCAAGAAGCATTACGCAGTTTCCAAGATTTGTGATCATGTGTCTTAAATGCTGTTAATGGGAATTCCGAACTTAACATATTGAGTGTAAAAAGTTGAGTTTCTTATCAAACTGATAAAGTACAGATTTGTTTTTATTTGTATTTAAAGGCAGAGAGAGAGAGAGACAATCAATACGTAAATAGTATTTGGTTCTGTGAAGGTAAAGGATTTTGTGTAAGATGTGTTCCTGGAAAGGACATGCTCCCAAAGAATAATGTGTTTGTTTTATAAGGCTGAATTCATAAATACTTACTTTTGGGAGGTTTATGTTAGGTATAATTGACTACAGTTCAACCAAATTATTATGCAAGTGAAAGGTTAGAGCACTAAAATTCATAATATGAGGAGATAAAAACCATTTAAACTCAACTATTCACTAACCAAACATTTCTAGATTATCTTCTCTGTTATTCAACCTCTCTTTTCTCTACTTCATTTCTATGCCAAAATCACTATCAGAAGTGGTAGTAAAGAGTAAAGTAAAGAATCCAAATTCAATTAAGGCCCTTTAAGCTAGAAGTGTCCTGTAAATGGGGCTTTGAGAGAACAGACAGTAAAGGTAGTGGTTTAAGCTGTGTTTACAAATTTGTTAATTGCAAACCTTTGCTACTCCTAAATCCTGGCTTACCCAAATATTGTTTTCTAAGTCTACCGGAAGAAGAAAATATTTTTATGCAAAGAAGTTGGCCTCACCTTTCGCTTTTTCCTATCAAAAAATAAGAAAGCTTGAACCAAGAAGATACAACAGACAAAGAAATTAAACTACAGGAAGCAAAAATGTAAGTTCTAAGTGACAAAAAAAATCCAAATTATAAAACAAGTAGAAAACAAAAAAAAACAGTTTGAAATGTATTTTATAGACAAGAGCTTATCTTCCTAACACATAATGAGCTCTAATAAATCTTTAAGAAAAAGGTCAAAAATGCAATAGAAAAAAAAAGAGCAAAAGATGTAAGAAAGTTTATAGAATAAGAAATACAAATGAAACATAAAAAAAATTCTCAAATCATCTTTCCATTTTTTATCCAAAACATGGAATTATTCTGGACTCTTCCTTTTCTCTCTCTTCTCTAACATGTCCAAGACCATATTGATTTCATCTTCTAAAAGGACGGTATCAACCTCTTGTTTGAATTACCTCAATTCCTAACTGAGCTCCCTGCTTCCATGCTGCTCCCTTCTGCGATCCTTTACAGGACACCCCGAGTGACCCTTCTAAGAATGTAACCTTATGTTGGTTTCCCTTTGCAGAGTCAAAGCCAGAGCCCAGTGGCATAAAGACCCCACACATCAGCGCCCTGTGGCCTCTCTGACCTCCTCCGGCTCCTCCTCACTCCCGTACTCCAACAATCCCAATCCCCTTGTTCTCCTTCAAGCATAATGTGGAGGATGACATTTCCCAAAGATGACAGCAACAATATTCCCCTGTGATGGTTCATTTTAAGTGTTCACTTGGTTAGGCCATAGCACCCAGATATTTGGTCAAGTGCCAGTTTAAATGTTGCCATAAAGGTAGTTTTTAGACATGAACATTGAAATCAACAGATTTTGAAGTAGCAGATTGCTTTCCATAATGTGAGGGAGCCTCATTCCATCAGTTAAAAGCCTTAAGAGCAAAGACTGAGATTACCTAAGGGTGAAGGAATTCTGCCTCCAGACTGCTTCAGATTGGAGCTGCAGCATCAATTCTTCCCTGAGGCTCCAGCCTGCCTTGCAAATTTTGGACTTGCCAGCCCCCACAATTATGTTCGTCAATTCCTTAAAATAAATAAATAAATCTCTATCTCACATATACATATATATAAGTTTAACAGTTTTATGTGTGTGTGTGTTTGTGTGTGTGTGTATTTATATATATTATTAGTTCCATTTTTCTGGTAAACCCTAATACATCTTCCATTAATATGACCTTGTCATTACTCTGATTACCCTGATTAAAGAGGTAGAGTCTATGCCACTTTAATGTGCCTATATCAATCCTGAACATGTGCCTATATCAATCAACAGAGTATGAATTGTGAGATTTTTCTGCCTGGTGCTCTAGGAATATTTTCTGTCGGAATGTTCTTTGTCAGAAGCTAGCGAGCCAGCTTGTAGGGAATGACCTAGTGACATGGAGAGACCATATGTAGGTGCACTGCTTAACCATCCCAGCTGAGCCCAGCCTTTGAGTTATCCCAGCCCAGGTCCCAGCATGTGATCAACAAAGCCTCTGGATATTCCAGTGCCTGCCCTCAAGTCACCCAGATTCCCACATTCCAAGATTCAAGTCTTCCCAGCTGAGGCCCCAAACGTCAAGGTGCTAGAAAAGCATCCCCACTATGGCCTGTCCAAATTCCTGGCCCACAGAATCCGCAAGCATATGAAAACGATTGATGCTTTCCCTCTCAGTTTCAGGTTGTTTGTTATACACCATTGATGAGCAGCACGAATGCTGAGCAAGTCCTTAGAATATGACTCTTCACTGCCTGTGTGCTTGCTGCCCTGTCTTTCTGGATCCCCCTAAATTCCTTCATGGTTGCTTCTTCGCCCTAGTCAGGTCTCTGTGCAAACATCAGCTACTCCAGGAGCCCTCCTTCTACCCCATGGAAAATACAACCCTCCACCTGCACTCTTTAAACCCCTTCCCTGGTTTATTTTTCTTGGAAGAGCTTATCACCATCGTATAGACTGTGTATTTCACCTATTTATTTTTCCTTTCCCTATCTCCTCTGACTAAAATGTCAGCTGAATGAGAATAGGAGATTTGGGATTTGCTCTGTTCAGGATTGCATCACTAGCACCGGGAACAGAGCCCAGAGCACAGTCAGTGCTCAACTAACAACAGCAGAATGAATACACAAATGAATGACAAAACTGCACACATAAGAGAACTACAAATTAAAACTCCAGTGGTATAAAATTCTTTACCTATCAGATCACAAAACTTACACATGTGGGTAATGCATTGTGCTGGTGAGTATGTGAGGAGACAGGCACTGTCACATTTTGCTGGCGAGAATGTTAACTGGGGAAAATTATTCCAAGAATGATTGGACAGTGAGATTCAAACTTTTAAGTGCACATAAACATTGACCTAGCCAATCATTTTCTAAGAACGAATCCTACAGACATGCTCATACATATGTACAGCAGTGTATCTACAAGAATATTCAGGGTAGCTCTTGCTTATATGAGCAAAAGACTGAAATATCAAATGATCTTTAGTAATATAATTGTTAAATAAATGTCAGAATATTACTGTAAGAAATGCATGCCACTGTAAGAGAGAATGTTGCAGTTCTATACTGAAATAGAACTTATATAGAATAAGCTCCAAACATATTGTTAGGGAAGGAAGCAAGGTTCAGAACAGTCTGTATGCTGTGTCACCAATTTAGCTATAAGAGGTGGAGTGTCTTCAGAAGGATGTAATAGACATAAGCGAATAACAGATTGCCTCTGGAGGTGCAAACTCAGCAGCTGGCAGACAGGAAGGGAAGAAGACATTTTTCACTATATTGACCAATTTATATCTTTAGAACGTTGTATTATGTGCATATAGTTAAGACTGAAGGAAAATATGCATTAAAAAAAGATAATACGCCAGATATATTTCCTCTTTAATTTCTTCTAGAAAGAGTGGTCACACATCCATGCTTCCCTTCTGCCTGCCTCGGTGACAGACTGAGCACAGTGTCCAATGTCTTGTGTTCAACTGAAAGGGAGAGAGACCTTTGGCTTTTTATCCAGAGACAGACCCATGAAGACTCATCCACAAATGCTCACAGCCATCCCAACCAATGCCAAGGAGTTAGCCATCCATGAAATAAGCAACAAATGCTTTAGTAAAATTTGTAACAATAGGTGCAGTTCACAAGACTGCTTTCTATATTAAAAAAAAAAAAAAGGTAATCTGCTGCTTACATTTGCATGGCATGATAACTTGTGGGTCAGTTCACCGGCTTATGGTTACTTCAAATAAATAGAAATAGGGCAGCAAGAAGCATGAACCAGAATTTACTTTTATTTACATTCCCTTTGGGTTTTTTTTTCATCAACGTTGTTAAGCCGAATAAAGAAGAAACATTTAAAATGTATTACATTCAAGACTTTTTGGTCTACAAAACTGAGTAAAAAGTATTTAAGAGCAAAGATATTAACTCTATAAAGGAAGCATGATACATTACTTAGTAACAATGACTATTATGTCTTTATCTTTCAGGGGAATCTTCAAAAGTTAAGACATGTAATGAGTATCATTCATGCAACTGTTTTCAACCAATATCTAAACTACATTATCAGGCTTAAAATAAATAAATAAATCTGTAATGAAAGAACTCCAAAAAATGTCATTTTCCAGGAAGGAGTCTCCATTTTCTTCAGCATTTGTTGAGGACACATCACCTAAATGACACTGTGCCACAGACTTCCCTGGTCCTCCAGGAGGTCACAACCCAAAAAGGGAGGGAAACCCTATACAGGTGACTCCAGTGCACACTCAAAGTACACAAGGTGAGAGATAGAAGCAGCTTGGAAAGAGGGTGCGCAGCCAGCCTCTGTGGAAACTCAGCCTTTGACGTGTGCCTGGAAAGATGGAGAAGATGAAGAAGGAAATTCTCTTCTGGGAGGAATGAGCATGCAGGATGAATGAAGGCAGCACAGCTAACCACTAATGCTCCTAAATGCCAACCCCAGGAAGTTGCATGAAAATGAAAAATCATCTTCTGCCTGTAATAAGTTGAACAGCATCCCCCAAAAAAGACGATTTGAAGTCCTAAACCCCACAATCTATTGATGTGACCTTATTTGACCTTATTTGTATATAGGGCCTTTGCAGAGGTAGAGTCTATGCCAACTCCCTGAGCATGTGCCTATGTCAATCAACAGAGTATGAATTGTGAGATTTTTCTACCTGGTGCTCTAGGAACATTTTCTGTCAGGATGTTCTTTGTCAAAAGCTAGCCAGCCTGCAGGGAATGACCTAGTAACATGAAGAAATCACATGTAGGTGCCCTGCTTAACCGCCCCAGCTGAGCCCAGCCTTTGAGTCATCCCAGCCCAGGTGCCAGCATGTGGATCAACAAAGCCTCTGGATGATTCCAGTGCCTGCCCTCAAGTCACCCAGATTCCCACATTCCAAGATACAAGTCTTCCCAGCTGAGGCCCTAAATATCAAGGTGCTAGAAAAGCATCCTCACTATGGCCTGTCCAAATTCCTGGCCCACAGAATCCGCAAGCATATGAAAACGATTGATGCTTTCCCTCTCAGTTTCAGGTTGTTTGTTATACACCACTGATGAGCAGCACGAATGCTGAGCAAGTCCTTAGAATATGACTCTTCACTGCCTGTGTGCTTGCTGCCCTGTCTTCCTGGATCTCCTCCCTAGATTCCTTCATGATCTCTTCACCCTGGTCAGGTCTCTGTGCAAGCATCAACTACTCCAGGAGCCCTCCTTCTCCCCCATGGAAAATACAACTCTCCACCTGCATCCTTTAACCCCCTTCCCTGGTTTATTATTCTTGGGAGAACTTATCACCATCATATAGGATATTGAGATGAGATCATCCTGGATTTAGGGTTCACCTTAAATGACCTGTGTTCTTATAAGAGAAAGAAGAGGAGATTCAACACGGAGACCTGGGGGAAAGGCCACATGAACACAGAAGCAGAAATTGGAGGGACGCAGCCACAAACCAGGGAATGCTGAAGGTGGCCAGCAGCCCCCAGGAGCTGAGAGAGGGGCCTGGGACAGATTCTCACTCAGATCCTCTGGAAGGAACCAACTCTGCCAACTTCTAGAATCCAGGGCTATGAAAGAACAAGTTTCTATTGTTTTAAGCCACCAAGATCATGCTAATTAGTTATGGCAGCACAGGAAACTGAGAGACTGCCTTTTACATTGACCTTGATATTGTAAGTGTCTCCCACAGGGCCTGCACTTAGAAGATGCTCCAAAATGTTGAATAAATGACTGCAATGTGTTGAAGCAAATGGGAGACAACTGGGAATAGGGAGGTCAAGGCCAGGTCGTGCAAGATCTCAGCGACATGAGCTGAGGCCATTCAGCAAGGCTTGGAGAGGAATTAAGGAATTGTAGAAGGATGAAAAATGCATCAGGTGGGAGGACATTACAGCAATGAGTAAGCTGGTAAAGGCAGGAGGTCCAGACAAATGCCTGTGACAGACAGGAGAAAACTTGAGTAGGGCAGTAGCAGCAGGCATGGATACTGGAGCTCCTAAAAATAAAGCTGACCGTCTGAACCAGGCTGGACAATGAAAGGAAGAAGGAGGACCTCAGTCCACGGGGGACTGAGGGATTTGGACACATCAAACACATCCATCAAAAAAGGAAAGGAGAATACTGCAGTTCAAGAGAGGTCTCAGGAAAGGTTTCCCAGAAAACAGAACCCGAGGCCAAACCAAAAAGCTACTAGATCTGCGATTCTAGGGTCAGGAGAAGGAGGAGAAGGGAAGAGAGGCCGGGAAAGAGGGAAAGCCAGTCCAAGACGGTGCAGGGCTGTGCTATGGCTGTTTCATAGAAAACCGGGCACGGGACCTCACTGCACTTGGCTACACAGAGGGACAGAGCCAGTGCCTTGGGACAGTCCCCTGGAGCCAGGAGGGGAGAGGAAGTGTGGTACACACTCCACCTCTTCTGTCTTATGCTGGTGTAGTATATCCCATGGAAGGTTAACTCCCACATGCTAAGTTGTGCTACCAGTTCCTTCCTGGAAGCTGCTGCAATATCAGGTCTTGTGTCCAGGACTTCCTCAGGGTCGGGAGGTGGCCGTTGGAGCCAGCACTGCCCTAGGACAGAAGGGTGATGCACACACCCACTCTGGCGGAGGCCAAGGAAGGGGCAGGGCCTACAGAAGAGCAGTGGTAGCTGTGGTGGAGGCCGGGATCAGGCTGTTCCATGAGCAAGGACCAGGGCCCAGGACAGCGGAAGGCCAGGCGATACTTGTATCAGAAGATGCGTAAGTAGTCCCGGATCCACAGTGCAATGTGATGCTGGCGGGTCTCACTCACCTGTGCATTTTCAAATCTTCCTGGCTTTATGAGTAACTTGATGGTTAATATTGTTTAACTGACAGATTTCTAACAAAAACAAATTCTATCACTGGAGAGAAAAGCCAGAACTCAAGTCTCAAATCCACTGATAGGATTGTGCAATGATTTTCATGCATATCATGATTTGCTATAGCACTAACTGTGGGCCTGTCTCTTAGGGGCGTTACAAATATTGACTGGTTTAACAACCTCATAAGAGCCAGCCTGTGTGGTCCCATCCTGGCTGCAAAGCCCATCGCCCCACCTTGCTATGCTGTCTCTTTGGTGAACTTTTTGCTAATGGGACGTTTGTGTCATCTTACCTTTTGTGGGAGAAAGAAGTGCATTCCACAGGGTGGGCCCACATTTCCACCTGAGACAAAGGGGTTCTGATCACATTTCTCTCCTCTGGCCTTTAACCAGGGGCCAGAGACTTTGTTTTGTCTCAGACCTTGAAAACTTCAAGATCAATTAAACAAGCAGTGGGTTTGGAAGCATGCAGGTGAGTTGAGCTTCTGAACCAGGCCTCAGGCTGAACTTGAATAAATGTCCCCAATACGGCTTGCAACTGTCCACAGCAATTCAGAGCCACGATCCTGACGGTCAAAACGTGGACTCTGCAGTCAGACCAACTGATTGAATGTCAGCTCTGCCCCTTACCCTGCACCACCGGGCAAGTAAGCAACCTCTCCACATCTCAGGTGTGCCATCTACAAAACACAGTGCTACGTGTAGAAACTGCTTATAATGACCAAGAACCAAATGGGTTAAAACATAAAACTCCCAGAATGTTTAGTACACAGTTGGCTCTTACAGTAAACACCTGCTACACTGATACTATTAGGGTAGGAGGCTCCATCTAGGTAGGCTCTGAGGATTGGGCTGTGCACATCCATACCCTGACACCTGCAGGCATTGGGATTCTTCTTCCCTCTCACTCCACATGACCGCCATATGCAGATGCAGTTCATTTGGTCTCATAGCCATCGTTCACCACAACAAGAACTTAAATTCTGCCATTTCCAGAGTTTCTATACTTTTTATTTTATTTTTTTTATTTGAGAATCTTGTTATGGTGGCCAGAATGGGCTTGACCAAGCAGAAGGATAAAGTCTAAAGAGGGCAAGGACACCTCCCCTTCATTAATCATTCCTCCACTCAGCCCCTTGCATCTCCATGCCTGAAATGCCAGTTGAAACTCCCATTGCTTTCTTGGGTTCCCACTGCCAATAAAGTGATTGGCTCACCTCTGCTAAGCAGTTCTGTCTCCATACACAACTACACCCCCTGAGATCCTTTGAGCCTTGATCAGTTATGCAAATAAAACTTAAGTCAAGCAAGATAGAGTGCTGGAGCCCGGCAGGAGCCTGGTATCCTCCCAGCCATTGCTGCTGTCCTGCCAACAGCTGGTGCCTGCCTCGAGACGTTTTATGCTGTCATCGGCAGCAATTCCACCAGCTGGCAAACTGACACTGATAAAACAGGTCATGTCAGTGGAAGGAGCTGGCACTTCCTCCAATGCATTTAAGCTGATGTAGCCTGTTCAGGCTATGCATAGACCATGCTCAAAAGAGAGAGGAAGCACAAGAACAGCATGAGAAAGACCTGCCTGCATGATTCAGTTACCTCCGCCTCCCAGGTTCAAGCAATTTTCCTGCCCTAGCCTCCTAAGTAGCTGAGATTACAGGCTCCCACCACCATGGCTAATTTTTTTTGTATTTTTAGTAGAGACGGGGTTTCACCATGTTGGTCAGGCTGGTCTCAAACCCCTGATCTCCCACAACACATGGGGATTCAAGATGAGATGTAGGTGGGGACACAGCCAAACCATATCAGGAAAGAAATTCCAGGATGAACACACAAGAAAAACTTTCAAAGCCATAAGGAAACCAGGTCACCAACCTGCAATGCGAGGGAGCTGCAGGATGCACTAGCCTCCCATTGACTCCAGAAGTTTCCACAGCAGCTGCCAGTTCCACACCAGCTCTGCCATGGAAAAATGAAGGCCACGTCCACCTCTTCCCATTAGGACTGAGTCTAAACTCAAGGGTTCACAGGGCTGAACCTAAGTTGCATCCAGATCCTAAATGCAAGGGATTTAGGGAAACACAGGTTTATGATTCCTACTTTGCACTAAAAGAGGGCTGGAGAGCAGGGAGTGGCAGCACCCCCAGCACCCTCTGCATGCCTGTGTCCACAACCAGCTCAAAGCGGCCAGCAGAAGCCATTTTAAGACTGGGAAAAACAGCAGCCAGCCAATCTCAAGCTTTGGTGAGCAGAAGAACTTAGCTCACCTGGGGAGCTGGCTATAATTGGATGGCCCTGGCTTTGGACTAATGATCTGCTGAATTAATGAGTGGGTCAATAAGAATTGATCATGGAGGAGCAAGCTCAGCAAAGAAGCAAAGCCCCCAGGACTTCCACCTACACTCTCCTGGGCCTGACTCTGTTCCCACTTCCACCTCTGTGCCTCTCTAACATACACCCTGTGCAAATAGATATTTTACTTCTATGCAGGAAAAGTAACAACCCAGGATGAGAACACCTGGGCATGAAGGGATGGACAAGACACCTTCCACAGCTCTGCAGAAGGCATGGCCTGCTCATTTGGGGCTATCTATCTCTTAATTTAAGGCAAACCAACAACAGAAGAAACATGCCACTACCCCTCTATGTTCTCAGTGTGTGAGTTCAGATGAAGACAAATAAGGAGCAGCCCTCTGTGTTCCTCACTCTCTTGACTTTGAAATAGGCCCCAGCTACTAAGAAGGAGCATGCAGGAATAACAAATTAAGCTCCTAAAATTCTAAATGCACTATGGTCGTCACTTAGAGGAGAATAGACAGTCCCTTCTCGATTTCTCTGCTTTTCCTCCGAGGCCCCGGGCCATAGACAGTAGCTAAGCTTCTAGAGAGACTTCTGCCCATCTTCTCAGCTTGTCTTTACTAGAGGCAAGAGGAAAGAATACAGAGAGGAGCAAGGAAGGCTCCATGTATGGGAACTCACGCTGAAACTTTGCAGCGCTCCCTGAATGCTGAAGCATCTAGGATGACATAAAGATATGCACAACCTGGGGAATAATGTACAGACTCAAAATGGACATATGACACTGAGTCAGAATTTTGAATATGGGTCTCATTGCCTACTTCAAACAAAGCTCAGAAATGTTTTAATAAATAACCAGAGATCTGTTTCATGGCTTCCAGATTTTAATGTCTAAAGTTTGCACAATTGAAAAAAACAAAACAAAACAAACAAAAAGAAACAGAAATATCCTGTTTTGGTGCTCTTCAGTGGGAAATCCCAAATTGGTGAGATTCTTATTAAAAGATAATCTTGCTTTGCATTTTCATCAGAAGTAAAATTCAGATCTTCTTTATTCATTACTTTAGTTTCCTAAAACTGATATTTCCACTAAACCACTGAGAAAAAAAAATATGCTAAGAGTGTTTGCTGTGTTACTCCCTCAGGGGCTTGGCATTTTCCAGCATAGGGTGCATCATCTTTCCTGGTCTTCCTTGTCCAGTATGAGTACACAAGGCTGCTTCGCAAAGCCCCACAGGTGAATGGCTTACTGCAGAAATACGACTGGCCTGTGGTTCCTTTCTCAGCTCTTGTATTTGCTCTTGGCACGTGGAGCTCAGCTTGGGCACAGAGCTCTACTTCCCCAGCCCCACCTGCCTGATGGATGAGGTTGTTTTGAGGATCATATTGAGAAAATACATAGCAAGTCAACCCTAGAGTCAGAGGGACTGCTGTTCCAGGTCCAGCCCTGCTACCTTCCAACTGTGACTTTGGAGCTGTGGTAAACTCTCTCCAAGCCTCACTTTCCTAATCTGCAACACATACCTGCTCTTTCTTAGGGTGATTATGAATTGATGCAGGTGAAACTCTTAGAACAGTGCTGCTGGGAGCTCAGCAAAACTTCTTTCCTCCTACGCATGCCACGTGCATTTCTGTCCACACACCCGTCTCCCCTGGGAGAATTCTCTTCCCACCCTGACCCCATTTCCATCGTCCAGGTATCCTGAAAAACATTACTCCTCAGCGTTGCCTCCTGGGATCATCCATTCGGACTCTCCTCCCTACACCTCATCCTTCTTACCCTGCCACGTTGGTCTATTTTCTTTATTGGCATCTGAAATTACTTGAATGATTTGTTCTTTATTTGTGGTCTGTCTTGGCTCCGTGTCTTTGTCCATCATTGCTGTCCACCCAGCATCCAGCAGGGTCCATTGTGGCTGCATTTTCTTTTCTCCTTCATTCATTTACTTAGCAAAGAATGTTTTCTTTTTTGAAATGAAAGAATTTTCATTTACTTAGCAAAGAAAACATTCTTTGCTAAGTAAATGAATGAAGGAGCCAAGGCGTGTGCCTGCTTGAGACTCCTGTACTGTGACCCTTCCACCACATCTGTTCCGACTTAATTCCAGGTCACTTTGATGCCTCCTTCCTCTGAAGTTTTTTGATATTTAGCCTTAACAATCTGCACATGATTCTCTTTCTAACTGGATCACCAGTTTCATGAGTTCAGTGGAGTTTTAGTCTTCTCTCCATATCTAATCCTGGACTCAATGCCTTGAACCCAAGAAGCTCAGATGAGGGCTGCTAAGGGTGACGCACATCTCCTCTTTGTTCCTGAGATCATGGTCAGCAACGGCTGTGGGGATTCAGTACCGTCCTTGCCCCTAGCAGGGGATCACTTTGAGCAGTGCAGAAAGAGGGAGACCCTGACCCTACCCACAGTTTGTCCCCACTCTGACTCCCACCTCCATGCCCAATGCCTTCGTAGGAAACACACTTCTAGGGGTTACTCACCTTACTCACGCTACTCCCCAGAGTGACTCACCATCATCTGTCCTTTGCTCTGGTGCCTCTCCCCCACAGGACTCCCCCATCCTTGCCAACCACCCCTATGAGCCTCTTCCCCCAAGGTCTACTGAAAACCCACCTTCTAGAAGAATCTCACACTCAGTGCCTTGCCTTTCTCCCTCAAGCAGTGGCTTGGCTTCCTCCCACAAGCCATCAGCCATGGGTCGCCACTGAATGACTGAGGTCTGCAGCTCTCCTCTCCCAGCAGGACTGCAAACCCGGGAGATCTGTTCACTCTTCACCATGCACCACAAAACACACCGAGGAGAGCCGATCACATGCTTGGTGCTGCATGTTCTTCTGTGTATCAGTTTCCTTGATAATTGCATCCTCTTGCCTGGGAGGTAAAGATCATCCACTTCCTCCCAGTTCATTTTGTCTGCTGAATAATTCTCACCAGCAATGAGTCACACTTCTCACCACGCACAGCACAGCATCCTGTGTGTGCTTGCTGCAGAGGCTCCTGATGAATATGGAAGAGACTCAGCCTTGGGCCTAAGGATGGGTAAAAGAGAAAGACTTCAAGCTGCCCATTTGAGAAATAAATTAGCACTTAAAAGGCATGTTAATCTAAGCCTTCACTAATGCATTCCACATTACTTTTCTGACCCCACAATTTTGTCAGAAGGTTCTGTAATTTATGTTCTCTGGCAGCTTGCAAACCTTCTCTTGACCTTAGCGTAAATCAGAGAACTACAAAACTCTCTTTGGAGAACAAAGGGAAAATGTAATTGAAAGTCTTTTACAGGGAGGTCTAAAAAATGGAAAGCTCCTGCATTAAACATAATGGAAAAATGATTTGGCCTTTAGTTGCCCTGTCATTTAGGAACCAAATCTTTCTGAAAAAAATTTAAAAGCCAATACGGTTTGAAGGAAATCATTTCCTAATTGACTTTTGCTGAAAATGGAGATGACCATGCAGGCCAACTCATGTTTATTTCAACTCCAGACAATGCAAACACTGGAGCTGTCCAGGCAGCACCTGGGGCTAAGATTTATCTGGAACCTGGAAACAACCCATCTTTTACTCAAAGTATCTTAGAGGCCACATGAAACAATTAGTCATTTTTCTTTATGAGGAAGAACCTTCGTCATTTCTCTCTTGCTCTCTACAAAGTACCCTAAAACACACAATCTTCTGTCTTATACATTTCTTTTCTTCAATTCCACTCCTATTTGCCCCTGTTTCCACCTCCCCTTGGCTTTTCTCCTCAATATTCTTGTAGCCAGGACCAGCCACATAACTTTGGAGTCTCCACGCAAAGTGAAAACCTGGAGCCTCTTATTCAAAAATTATGAAGAATTTTAAGCTAGCAGAGACTAAATCTGGCTTGGGCCCTCTAAGCAGGAGCCCTGAGTGACTGCATAGGTCACAATGCAGAAACCCAGGTCACCCTCCATCCAGGAGATCATTGGCTGTGCCTGTGCCCTTGGTCTCTCGCTCTGCCCCCACGGCGCATTTTTGCTGAGCACGTCTTGGCAAGGTAAGAAGACAGAAGTGCAGTTCATCAGCGGGCACAGAGCCCTTCCCTGCCTTCCTGCCAGTATGCGGGGTCCCAGAATCGGCAGAACAGCTCCTCAAAGAGACGATCCCCATGTCCTGAGACACATTCCCAAGCAGGAGAAACATGTTCATGTGTGTATTACTGTGTCTATGTCTCATTGTGCTTTTAAACACACTTTAGACGTGAGCAAACACTTCTCAGAAGACCTACAGCCAACAAAGACCTACGGCCAAAAAAGGAGACAAACAGCCAAGAAACATGAAAAAAAGCTCAACATCAGTAATCGCCAGAGAAATGCAAATCGGAACCACATTGAGATACCATCTCTCACCTGTCAGCATGGCTACTGTTAAAAAGTCAGAAAACAACAGAAGCTGGCAAGGCTGAGGAGAAAAGGAAACGCTTATACTTTGTTGGTGGGAATGTCCGTGAGTTCAACCACGGTGGAAAGCAGTGTGGAGATTTCTCAAAGGGCTAAAACCAGAACTATCATTCGACCCAGCAATCCCATTACTGGGTATATACCCAAAGAAAATAAACCGTTCTTCCAAAAAGACACATGCACTTCTGTGTTCATCACAGCACTATTCACAAAAGACATGGAATCCATCCAGGTGCCCACCAGCAGTGAACTGGATGAAGAAAATGTGGTACTTACATAGCATGGCATTAAACACAGCCATGAAAAAGAAAGAAATCTTTTCCTTTGCAGCAACATGGTTACAGCTACAGCAATTATTCTAAGTGAATTAACACAGAAATAGAAAATCAAATAGCACATGTCCTCACTTCCAAGTGGGAGCTAAACACTGAGTACACATGGACATAAAGACGGGACAGTAGACACTGTGGACTATTGGAAGGAGCAAGGGTTGGAAAACTAAATCTTGGGTACTTCCACACAGTACCTGGATGATGGGATCATCCGTACCCCAAACCTCAGCATCACGCAATACACCCATGTAACAAACCTGCACACGTACCCCTGAGTCTAAAATAAAAGTTGAAATTATAAAACATTTTAAAAATCAACACACTCTAGCTCTTCAATAACCAATTCTATCTTAGCACAATTCAGCAAAACCATCCACTGAACAGGAACTGAGGAGTAAGCTTACAGTCAATTCTTCTACGATTCAAGACATTTTGCCAAAACCTTCTCTTAGAGTTGTGTCCACCGTTCTGTTTTTATACCCAGTCTTGGGACAGGTGCAGTCTTGGTCTCTGGCTGGCTGCCTTCCCAGCCCACCCTGAGATCCAAAAGCCATGTGTTAAAAAGGCTTTCCTCCATGCCTGGCCTTTTAAAGTTCAGAGTTAACGCTGCCTTGGAGATAAATGTCTTGACTCTGTTCCCGGGAAATTGAACTTTAAAATTCCCAGAGACTGGTGCTGCCCCTAAAATAGTTTCATGCCACTATTACCAAAGATAAAAAGATCCCACCCCCATGATAAAGCCGCCACGGCTATCCCCGGCACTTCCGCATCCCAGTCTCTGGCCTCTTCACTGTGGATTGCAGGACTCAGGGGACAGCAAAGGGTGAGAAGAGAAAAGGTGGAGGATGCCCCAGGAAGAAGACAGGGGCCCCAGCGCTTTGCATGTAAACACACAGCTATTCTCTATGAGAGTACAGGGAAGTCCTGAATCCAAAAGGCAAATGCTCCCTCCTGGGCTTTGGCATTAGAAGCCCTGGGCACACTCTGGGGATGAACCCAAGGCCTCGGGGGGAACCGCAAACCTTCAAGGCACTCTGGCTCCTTCAGGCTTCACTCCACTGACATGGCAAGTTTGGTGATTCCCCTTTCATCCGATTTGCCCGGTACCATATACTGCCTCGCTGGCTGGGCCCAGTTGTATTGCTTCTTTTAAAAAATTATGTTCATTGTGTGTCCTTCCTTCCTCTCTCCTCACTAGCCATTTTCCTATCACAAAACCACCCTGCAAATCCTAAGAAAATGCAAGTCAATTGCCGCTAACATCCCCAGTGGTCTATTTGCAGGGGAACAATAAATAAGGTCTATTCTCCTCGAATAAGCAGCAAATTAGCAAATGTCTTCCTCTGCCTCGAACATTGGCTGAAAACAGCCCCTGGTAATGGCATAAAGGGTGCAGAACAGCTATTTTTAACCAACAAATGAGAGCAGCAGCACCTAATTTTGGACCACTGCTCTGTCTTGATACTGGAGGCTGACTCTCTGTGAATGGAAGGAAAATGCAAAGGGAAATTTTTTTCCCAGTGTGGCCTCCACCAGCAACTGTAAAATTCAGAGACAGCCAGCGTGGAAGGCATACGCTGCAGTCATCTGTCTCCTTATGCCAGGAGGTCATGATGGTGCTATTGATGGACTCTTCAGCCTTTGTCCCTGGTGGTCCAGAAGAGAAAATGTGGATGCTGGGAGGACCTTCCTTTTGGAGACATCCAGGCCACTAGCAGGCGGACCCTGAAGTAGGAGCAGGAGGACATGTTGGAAATCAAACTTCCTGGAAGAATATTGGTGACAGACGCCAATATGATGAGACACTAGGCCTTTAAAATGCTTTAACAGAATGATGTGACATATGAGTTTTTCAGTGAGTTTAATAAAATATAAATAGATGACATTGACAGAGCTGCAAATAATAAAAACCGTTGTCTCCCAAAGGCAAAGCCACAGTCATCCAAAGAGCACTGTAAGGATGTATTTTACAGCATCAAATAAGTGCCTGGCTTCTTCCTTTCAGCTAAGTGAGGCCTCTCTCCTACTAGGAGGAAGCTTTGAGTCCTGGCCATTCAGCATCTGCCTTGTAACAGGTGGGAAGAAAGCAAGAAACAGAGGGAATTAAGAGACTAGGGAAAAATGAAAACCTTTTTCAGCCTGGCTCCCTTGCTAAGTCTCTCTCTTACAGTATTTTGGCTACTTGGATGTCACATGATATGTGATCTGACAGATCTATAATGAAAACAGAGACACTAAGGAACAATGTGATTGGAGGAATGTGGTTACGGAATGTGAACGACAGCTCTCCATGGGCCACGATGCGTCTGCAAGGCAGTGTCTGCCCTTGCTGTGGGTCATTGTCAAGGACAGCGATCAGCCTTGGAGAACTAAGGTCAGATCTTCCTCCTCAGCAAAGACAGGCATAGTTGGAAGATTTGCCTTCCCTGTGTTCAGAGCTGGTCTCCTGTAATGAAACCCACTGCGTGTGAAAGTGTGGCTGTGTCCTTCTTAGCAACACCATGTGGGAATCAAATGCTGATACTCTTGACCATTGCCATTACCATGAACAACGAACTGTCCTTCCCTTCTGGCCCAAGAGTTTCATGTCTTCCACCAGAATCCACAAAACTGTGGCAAGCTAACATTTTAGCTTACAAGAAGGACATCTTGGACCACAGACAGTTCTTCCCACTGACTTTAGACAACGATGGCTGACAGTTTTGGACAATGTGCTCTCAGGTGTGTAAATGATACTTCAGGGTCAACCTTCAGGCAAAGACTACTAGTGGACCTCCTTAATAGCTGTTTGCTGTTTTCTTCTTTTTCCTGTCAAAATGGAACTGGGCATTTTGATAGGAGTTTTCTAGCTCCCCTTGTAGATAGGTGTGCTCATGTGACTAAGTTCCAGCCCACGGGGTGTCAGAGAAGTGTGCAGAGTCAGCTTCTCAGTGCATTACGTAGGAGAGCTGGCATGCACATTTGTGCCTTCCTCAGCCTCTTGCTCCATCCTTCTGCTAGGAGCATGGACAGGATGGCCAAGGGTACACCCAGGGCTGGGGGAATGACAGCCATGCTTGTCAGCTCAGCAAGGTCCCTGTCATGAAGAGCCAGAGCTGGCCTGACTTACCCATGAAATAGAAATCTTGCTCAAGCCAGTGTCATTTTGAGTTTTCTGTTTTTAGCAGCTGAAGCTAATCCCTAACTGGTACAGTGCTTGATGCCAGAAGTGGAGTGCCACAAGGAAAGGACCAGCACATGGAGCACATTGCTCTGAGCCGTTCCAGCTGACCTGCCCAGGCAGCGCATCAACCGCTCCGGCCTCTTCCTTTTTAGCCTCTCTCCACACCGACTGCTCTCAAGCCCCCTTGCAGCCCTTGGGCTGCCTGCAGCAGGATTTTAGCCCTGCCAGACTATTCCGGGTTCATAGTAACTCTAGACCTTCCTGCAGGCAGAGACAGCCACATCCACACAAGGTACCTGTGAAGGCCACGTCTTGAGAAGAGCAGCTTTCAGGTTCCTACTGCTGCTTGAAAGGACCTAAAAGTATGTCAGTCCAGAAACACTCTCATAGGTGTCTGATTTACGGCATAACCCTCTCTTGTGTGTCTTGAGGCACAGTTAGGTGGAAGAAATGGGTCAAGGTAAGAAGCCTCCCCCACTGCCTCTAAGAATCACCCCAGGGACGACTGAACAGATGACCCATGTTCAACACCAACCAGAGGTACGATTGACCAACTCTGTCCCAGTGGACCTGTATTCACTAAAATAGTGAATGCATTACCAGAACAGACATTTGGAAATCTAAAAGTGAGTTTTATTGGGGTGGCATGAACAAAATGCCTATTTTTTTACCCACCCATTCATCCACATCACAGGCTGAATAACATGCCACATTCCATCTGCATCTGGTCATTTATTCACTTGCTCACTTAACACACATTTGTTGAGCTTATTGAGCACCTAGAATATACCAGGCCCAACTACACACAGAGAATAGAAAGATAAATTTAGTGAGATTTATACCCTGAAGGGGTGCAGAATACAGTGAGCCTCAGGCTTGCCTAGGACAGAAACTCAAACATGATTATTTAGACACAATCACTTTCTTTTTTTTTATTTATTTTACTCTTCCTCTTTTTATTTGTACAAATTTATGGAGTACCTGGGCAATTTTATCACATGTATAGATTACATAGTTGTCAAGTGAGGGCCTTCAGGGTATTGAAAAAAGAAGATGGGAGTCAGTGTGAACCCCTAATCCATGGGAGAGATTTCTAAAAGAAATCATCCTGTTCTGTGATAATAACATATACTGTAACAAAACAAGTCCATTTATGAGCTTTAGTGGTAGGATAGAACATCCATTAAATACTTTTAAAGTTAACATTCTCAAGTGTCTGTCTACTAAAAATCCAATCAGAAAATCAAAAATGGTGTATCTGTCTGCTTATATACGTACAGTTGCATATTTTAGTTATGAGTGTTTTAGGCTGCAAGTAAGAGACAAATTCAGCCAATAATTCCATTTGAAAATAGAGACATGGTGAAATCTGATTAGGTCTTCAATTGAGCTAATAGGGTTATGCCAATATCAATGGCCTGGCTTTGACAGTGTACTATGGCTAAGGAAGATCATAGGGAAAATATGGGAAAAGGACATATAGGAACTTTCTGTACTATTTTTGCAAATTCTTGTAAGACTTAAATTATTTCCCAATGAAAAGTGTTAGAATGTCGGAATCTTATTTTTGAACAATTAGAAATCCATAGGTTTCTGGTTTCCACTCTGGGTTTAGGTGTTCCTCAATGTCGTAGATGGCCCAGGCCCTTCCTGTCTTTTTATTTCTCTACCCTTTGTTCATCGGCCTTTTTTCCTCCCACATGCAGTCTTGGTGGTGCAGGGTAGTGGCTGCAGCTCCAGGCTTCATGCCAAAGCTATAGCTAAGAAGAAGGTTAAAGGAGGAGAATGCAGCACATGTGCTGCCCCTATTAAGAAAGCGTGGCTGCAAATTATTTGATGTGTCTTCCTTCAAAATATGGAGAGACTCATTCTCTTCATCTTGAATGTCCAGATTTAGTGGTTTACTTTATAAAAAGTAGAATATGGCAAGACAGAAGTCATGATGGCAGAAAGACTCGGAGGTGACCCCAAGGACCCCCAGCTTCTGGCATTCATGCCCGTGAATAATCCTCTCCCATGAATGTAGGCAGGACTTTCAACCTGCTTCTCACCAACAGTATATGACGGAAGAATGGGGGTCACTTCTGTGATTGTGTGGATGGAACTTCTGTCTTACTAGCAGACACTCTCTATTGACTCTCTCCCTTGCTGGCTGTGATAACGTGGTCATGTTAGAGAGAACCACATGGCAAGGGACTGAGGGCAGCCTCTGTGAAACAACCAGCAGGTGGTGAAGGCCTTCAGGCCCCAGCTGTTGGGAACTGAATCTTCATGAAACCACATGAACTTGGAAGAAGATTCCTCATCAAGCCTGAGATCAAACCTTAGCCCTGGCTGATACCTTGATTTCAGGTTCATAAGAGACTCTGGAGCAGAGAACCAGGGAAGATGTCCCAGATTCCTGACCCAATGAAGCTGTAAGATAATAAATAAATGTCTTAAGCTTGTAAGTTAGTCGTGATTTGCTACAAAACAACAACAACAAAATTGTAATGTGATGTTACTCCAAATAAAGTCACAAAATGGGTAGCCTCTGCCTCTCTCCCTCTCTCTCTTTCTTTCTCTGTCTCCCACTTGGTTTGCTTGCTTTGGGGGAAGCCAGTTGCCATGTTTTAAAGGCACTGTGGAGGGGCTCATGTGGGGACATGCTGAATCCTCCAGCCAACAGCCAGCACTGGCTAGCTGGCCATGAGAACGGCACCTTGAAAGTGGTTCCCCCAGCCCAGTCAAGCCATCAGAGGACCACAGCCCAGGTCAACATGACTGAAAACTCTTGAAAAACAACAAACAAGAATAACCCTGCTAAGCGACTCTCAAGCAGAAACAGCAAATATTCATTGTCATTTAAGCCACCACATTTCACGGTAATTTATGCAGCTGTAGATAACTAACACGAAAACCCGTAGGCCAGAGCTAGAAAGGAGGCCCACAGACAGTGGCAAGGAGGGTGGGATCACAATGGCTGGCTCAGATCAGTCAGGATCCTTCTCCTGGGATCCGTCTTCCCCAAGATCTTCACTCATAACAGATCGGGGTGGTTTTTGTTTTTGTTTTTTAAGCATTGAATGCCCTGGGGAGGGGAGAGAGGAATGGATTTTGATAGGAAAAAAACTTTGCATCTGACACAAAGAATAAAAAGAAAACAAAAAATTTAGGAGGATATACATTTAAAAAAATAAAAAAGCATGAGAGTATCTGAGTCAGGATTTTAAGTAAAACCATACTCTACCCTAGCTACTACCCCACAATACACCAAGGAAATGTGTTCCCTTAAATTATTAACATAATTTAGATATCTCACCCAATTTACTAAAACTTGACAGGATGTTTTGGTTGTTCAACATAAATAGCCCCAAAATACTAAAGTTCCAGGAAAGTCAGTATCTGTGGAAAGACAGGCAGGCTACTGCGCATAGTAAGTCACCTACATGACACTGTCCCACTCTGCTGAGGTCACTTGGTAAAGTGCATAAAATAAAACATAAGAACCATCATTCACAGTAATTCCATTAGAATTATAACACTGGGGTTGGGTGCAGTGGCTCACTTCTGTAATCCCAGCACTTTGGGAGGCTGAGGTGGGCAGATCACGAGGTCAAGAATTCGAGACTCTCCTGGCCAACATGGTGAAACCGCGTTTCTACTAAAAATACAAAAATTAGCTGGGTGTGGTGGCAGACACCTATAATTCCAGCTACTTGGGAGGCTGAGGCAGGAGAATCACTTGAACTCGGGAGGCAGAGGTTGTAGTGAGCCAGCCTGGCAACAGAGCAAGACTCTGTCTTAAAAAAAAAAAAAAAGAAAGAATTATAACACTGGAATTTCAATGTAAAAACACCAGTGACTGGCAGGACCAATTTTTATATGGCAATCTTGGTGAACAAGGCTATAAATCACATGGAAAGAGAGTGCAGAAGCAGTAAATGTTCTCTGACTGAAGCTGTTTGTTGTGAGATGCTAGGGTAATGAAAAGGGGGTGCAGGTCAGACACCCCAATCAGAAGGGTCTCATAATCTTAGTCCAATCACGCTTGAAGGTGGCATCCTTGGAACTGTACAGACAAAGCTGTCACCACATCAGTGATCTCCATGCTAATGTCATAGCCAGTGTTAACAAAGAACAGCCTCCCAGGCCCTTTCATTTATTTATTTATTTTGGAGAAGGAGTCTCACTTTGTTGCCCAGGCTGGAGTGCAGTGGCGCAATCTCGGCTCACTGCAACCTCCACCTCCTGGGTTCAAGCGATTCTCGAAGGCACATTTATTAAAGTATATTGCCACTTCTATTCACTGCCTTTGCCCAAGTCCTGTGGATATTAACATGCTCTGAATTCCTCTGCCAGTGACCAGCCCCTTTCATTTTTCCAGGTTTTAAGAATACACACCAAATGCAGGTCAACAAATGCTTAGAAGCTGTGGTTTGAATGTTGCCCCTTCTAACCCTCATGTTGAAATTTGATTACCAGTATTGGAGGTGGAGCCTAATGAGGTGTTTGGCCCCTGGGGCAGATTCCTCATGGATGTGTTGGTGCTGTCCTCACAGGAATGAGTGACTTCTTGCTCTATTAGTTCCCAAGAAAGGGGTTGTTAAGAAGAATACACACGTTCCACTCTCTCCCTCTTGCTCCCTTTCCTGCCATGTCATCTCTGTACACACCACCTCCCCTTTCCCTTTCACCATGAGTGGAAGCAGCCTGAGGCCTCACCGGAGGCTCAGTCTTCCAGCCAGCAGAATCATGAGCCAAATAAACCTTTTAAATATATATATATATATATATATATATATATATGCACACACACACATATATTACCCAGCCTCATGTGTCACTTTATTGCAACACAAAAAGAACTAAGACATTATATGAGGGTTGAAGATACAGATACAACTATAAATTTCCCCACACTAAACCTAGTGTGGATTCATGAACACGTTCATCAAAACTTCTTTATGAAATGATGTCACAATCCAGGTCAGGCAAATTTTGGATAAAGAAAAATATTTTTCAAAGGCTGTTACTATGGTGTAATATAATCAAGGCAATTATTTAAAAGAGAGGAAAATAAAAATCTATAATTAGAGAGCAGATTTAACAGTGGAAGTATCTAAGAATTATACTCTGATGTTTACCACTAATTCTGACCCCTTATGCCTAAAAGAAATAAACACTTGGGAGCAAATTTTCAGCAAAGTCTTACTGAAGAGCAATTTTGCAGCAGTGTTTGTTGTTCATTTTAAGCCAGCCAGCAGCAGCTGGGGGAAGTCATAAAACAACGCCCCAGAAGATCTTTCAGGGCTGAAGCATCACCCACAGAGGCTCAGCAAGCAGTGCCTGTAATAATTACCAATCTGAGCCATGCTAACCCCATTAAGACTAGTCGTTTCGGTGCATAAATGATAGGCTATGCAAACCTCCAGCTCCCAGGACCAGGGGATTAAAGGTTTCCTTAATGCTTCTATCAGCTCTGATTATTAGTAGTTCTTGGCTTCAGTGATTTAAAGCCTTAATGCATAGCAAATCTTCATTAGGCAGGAGACTCAAAGTACTCCTCTAAATCCATTCCCAAAGCCAGCCTGACTCTCTCCCAAGGTGAACTGTGCTGAAGGCGGAGAGATTCAACGCATTCAGATGGGACTCCTGCATTGCGTGAACGTATTTCATCCTGTGGACACACCTGCTCGTGACAGCCACAATTTGTGGGGCTGAGCTAATGCTGCTACTTCTCCAGAAAAGTCCCAGGGGCCCTCACACAAGGGAAGCTTCTTCTTATCATCAAAGGGACCCGAGCCATGGCCAGACACATCCGTGACAACAGTGAAGCAACTTGTGTCTCCTGGGAGGCCAGAGGAGGCTGATACTTAGAGATACTACATTTGGATCAAAACTGCTTGGTAGACCTCTTGGCAGGAATAAATGGCACTTTAATAGTCTTAAGGCATCGGCAAGCTTCCTGAATCATTTTTTAAGACATACGTTTAAGTGCTGCAAACTTTCATTTATCTCTGATAATGCTTGCATAGAGAGGCACAAAGAATTCAAAACTGAAGATGATAAAGGGTTGTTTGTATTTGGCCTGGAAAGTAATTTACATTTACATTTGGTTAAGAGCAAGTCCTATTTCTGAGAGTGTTTAACAGCCCTGACCAAAGGGTGAAGGGCTTGAGGATCCTTCCTGCCCTCACACAGCATCCTGAAGGTGAATTGCATTTCCTCCTAAGCTGGACAACTGCTGAAACCCTGGCCTTCAAGTGACACCATAGTTCTGAATGCTCATGTACGGACTCAGAGGGCTCAGAACAGAACAGGAAAGAAGATGGCTGAGTATTTACACAGGACAAAGAGGGATATGACTCACATACATGCATTTTAGGGTGGCTCTACACACCCGCCACTGGGGGAAATCTTTCATTTCTCTCCTTGGTTTTTCTGCAAAATCTTCTCAGGGTATTCCCTTCAGTCAAAATACACCATGTAGAGCTGGGGAGTGCATGGCACAGAGCCTGCCTCTAAGCCTCCACTCTGGGAAGAAGCTTGCATCTGAACAGAAAGGAAACACCTTTTACCAAATGATTCAAAAGAGTCGGGAAAAGGACAAATGCTTCTGTCGACATCACTCGTGTGGTCTTCAACATATTCCTAGTGGGTTTGGTGGAAGGACAGAGCTATTTTCTGACAATTCAGAGTTCTTGAATTTCCAGAGCTTATTTTTCAAGTTTATAGGGAGGCATATAATCTGTCTTGTGCAGGGAACAGCTTAGCCTGCCAGTAAGAAATTCCGCTTTAAGATGCTGCACACGAAATCAAATGTCAACATTCACTTGGAATCCTTAGATCACATGGCCAAGTTCAAGATGAGCAAACTCTCCCGGGGGAGCCCTCCCTCACCAGTCGGTGGCCCTGGTGGTGCCGCGCCCTCTTCCAGAAGACAACAGATGAGCTGAGCGATTCCTAAAAGTGATTTCACCGCCTGTTCCTTATCTTAGCCTGCAGTTGCTGGGAGATCCACTTTCCTGCCCCTTTAGAGAATAACCAGCTCAAACAATTCCTCACTTAGAAACTTTCAGATCAAGCACTATCTCCACTCATATCCTCAGCAAATCCAGTTGGTGTTATCTTTAAAATACATCCAGAGCCTGCCTGCTTCTCAGCCTCTCCACTGCTCCCACCCTAAGCCAAGCCACTATTGTCCCCCACCTCCTTCCAGGAGCCCCTGCTCCCAGCCCTGACCCATGACAGCAAAGTCTTCCCACGGCAGCTGCAGAGATCCTGTTAAAATATGGAGATAATTCTGCCACTTCTCTGCTCAAAACCTTTCAGTGGCTTCTGTTTTCCTCACAGTAAAAGTTAGTGCTCCTCTAATAGTCTACAAGGATGCTTAAGTCCTGTCCACAACACAAACACATATATATGCATGCATAAATATGCCTTTGCACACACTCTGCACACATGTGCACATGTTCTCATAGTTGCGTTGTTTATAATGCAACTGTGCCTGCCATGTTGCATTATAAGCTATGCATGTTTATAATGCATAAATGCCTGTGTTCACGTCCATGCGCACATACCCATGTTCATATGTGCACACATATGCATACACTCACACAGGTGCACATTCACATATATGCATACACATGCTGCCACTCACACTCCTGCACAACCGCATGCACATACATTCACATGCATTTACATACATACACACACATGCATGTACACCTTCTCATCCAGGCACACACCTGCACATATGCACACACACATGCACACACTCTCCAGGCCTGCTACCTCTGTGACCTTGTCTCTCCCATGTTCACTACAGCCCAGTCACTCTGGCTCTCTTGCTTACCTTTGTAACACCAGGAATGCTCCCACCGGCCTCGGTCCATGCTTCTCCCTCATTGCTGTCAGGTCTATGTATCTAGGAGTCTTTCCCAGCCCCCACAGAGTCTACATTAAAACTTGCCATGCACTCCCAACCCCTTCCTTGGTTTCATTCCCTGCCTTAGCACTCATCACCACCCACATCTCTGCACTGCACTTTTTTGTTGAGTTGACATTATCTCCTCTGGCAAGAATGCAAGCTCTTTGGGGGCGAGGATTTTGGTCTTTACTGCTTACTGAATACCTACTCCTACACTCTGTGGTGTTGATTAAAATATTGCCTTATAGCTGCAAATTCACCCTTCAATGCCTGTTGTGATCCTGGCTCTGGGCCCTGCAAACATTCCTCCTTCACCCGCTAGCACGGTGCTGAGCTTTGTCAGTAGAGGGCCCTAGAGGACACGACAGGAACCAGATATCTCTCCCAGTTTGGATGGACTTTAGACCCTTCTTGGCCTGCTGATCTCCAGCCCATTTATCCATCCCATTCCATCTTCACCCTCCATGGCTCAGTCCTGAGATGGTGACCTAAGGCAGGTAACTCAGATAAAGCCAGCATGGCACAGTTCCCAGACCTACGGAAATGCAGCATATAATTACTGTCTACACTAAAAAGAAGAGCTCACCCTCCAAGAATAACAGTTATACAAATACAAATATAACCTATAATATTGGTTAGCACTGGGAAAAGAGGATGCTTGTTTTTGTGGGAATACATCTGTATTTCTTTGATGGTTTACCAGGAGCAGTTGCTATTTCTGGCCACAGCCGTGAAAGTACACAGCTGTCTTTAACACTCAGACTTTGGGTCCAGCTGTGTTTGCAGCACCCCAGCCTTGATAGCAGCTGCCAATCTGGGGGAGGTGGAGGTGAGTGGGCACTGATGCCTCAGGGCCCAGGCCCCTTGGATTTCCATCAGCAATCTCCAGCCTCCCTGACTCCAGCCAGCTCCAGGCACACTCTTCTGGCCACATTGCCAAGGTAGGTGCAAAAGTCCTCAGTCACCTGCCACAGCAAGTGCTGCACAGCCAGACCCACCCAGCACAAGGCAGAAACACACCAGTCACTCATCGCCATGGACCACGCTGTCCTCAGCTTTGTCCAAACACCATGCACACACTCGTCCCCTCTCCAGAGTCATTTGTCTTTTGCTTTATATCCTTTCTTCTCTGCACTGCTGCCCCTGAGAAAAGATGAGTCCTTCTTCAGTCCATGTTTTCTGTATCTAGATGCTTCTCTTGGAGGCAAGTAGGGCAGAGCTGGGGAGCATGGAGGTATGCCAAGGTTTTCAGTATTTAAAGACCAGGGTCAGGTCAAGATGGCCAGGGGTACCATAGACATTGTCCAGTGGTCATGGCCCAATCTCCTTCAAATTACAGCACAAATATAGCTCTATAAAGTGATTAGAAATGTAAGGAAGTCATGGCCATGGATTTTTTAAATTCTTCAATAAAACTATTCTCAACCGTATCACGTTTTGGAAAGTATAACTCAATAGCTCCATATACTTAAATATTGTCTACATGACATCTTATTCAGGCTTTTTTTTCAACCCATCATACAAGAATTGCTCCTGGCCAAAAGCTTCCTAGGCCTTGTCTAATGGTACCTCCATCATATACCAGAATACCAGGAAATTGAATTTTAGACCTGGTGTACTGTCGCAAGAGAAATGTTAGCTACAGGTGAGAATGCTCAGAGAAAGTAGTGCCTCAGGGACTTTGACAGTTTGCAAACAAGATTTTTCAATTTATCTCTGAAGAAAAGTTTTCTAGCACCAGAACATCCTGGGTGAGAAGTTCAGAGTTCCAGGAGCTCCCAGAACAAGGGGCCACATCCTGCAGCATCCTCATCACACAAGGACATGGAACTACCTTCATCTTCCTCTCGAAGAATCTTGAAATAGTCCAGACAGAAGACAGCAAGCCTCAGAAGGCTATTCTCATACATATATATTTGAAAATATTATATATATGTACATATATATATGTACATATTATACATATGTACATATATATATGTATATGTGTCACAGATTTGGAAAATCAGATCCAAATAGAAATAAGATGTCTTAAGTGATTTATGCCAAGTATTTGCTTACAAAGACTCAAAAACAACTGAATATCACCTTCATTCAATTGCTGACATGCAAAGGTCAATGTATGCTGATTAAACAGCCCTCAAAATATAATAAATTGAACTAAGTGGTGTAGACAGGTGCATTAGTCCATTTTGCATTGCTATAAAGGAATACCTGAGACTGTAATTTGTAGAGAAAAGAAGTTTATTTGGCTCACGGTTCTGCAGGCTCTACAAGCAGAGCAACAGCATATGCTCAGCTTCTGGTGCAGAAGCTTTCACTCAGGGCAGAAGGCAAAGGGGAAGCTGGCATGTCACACGGCAAGAGAGGGAGCAAGAGAAATGTCAGGATCTTTAAAACAACCAGCTCTGCAATGAATTAAGAGTGAGAACTCATTCATTACTGGGAGGACTGCCCCAAGCCATTCATATGAGATCCACTCCAACGCCCTATGATTAATTTTGAGTAAAATTATACATTTTATAAAATTATTGGTCAATATTCCAAAAGGGACTCTACAATGCTTTGCTTCAAATGCCCCCTCTGCACCCCAACATGGATACAAAAGACAGCACACTGAAGGAACATTTCTGGTCTTTGAGTCCTATGTACTGTTCCTCCTCAGTTTCTGTGCTAGGAGAATCCTTGAGTTTGGTGGGTCCTTCCAACTTCCTTTGTCATGCTTGACATTTGGGAATGATGGCCTGTTTATTTCTGGCATAGGACAGTTTATACAAATTAGCCCAGGCTACTGTGGCTGTCCTGATAATAAAAAGAATTGTGCCAGCATCATGAAACGTGGGCACCAGAATCACCAACACCCAACAAGACACAAACAACCCTCGAAGGAGGGCTCGGCACATGATGTCAAAGAAACTCTACTTGCTGAGCAATAACCACATCTTTTTCTCAGAATTTCATTTGTGAGTCATCTGGACATAAACGTCATGGGTTAGCAAATCCTTTCTGTTTTCTTTCATTTTTTTCACTTCATTTCATTTTTTTTTTCCAGCACTCTCTCTGCAAAATACAATTTAGAAGTCAAGGTGGGAATATAGGGGTCCATCTTGTTAAAACCCTCATTTTGAGTTGGGGTGCCTGTGACCAGAGAGATTGAGAGGCCTCCTTCAAGTGACAGGAGAGGGCCACGGTGAGCCCTCGTTGACAGGCACCATGGAAAGCAGAAGGATAGAAGCACTTGCGGTTTGTCACCACATTTGCTTTGCTAGGTTTATTTTACACATACAAATGGATGGCCCTGTTACCTGCTTCCTGTGAAATAGTGACAGGAACATGACAAAATCATCATCCTGAGAACAAATAAAGTGCATCACAATTCTTGCAAGTTATCTAACTTGTCCTTCATGAGCAGGAGTACGCACACCTACACTTTCACATTTCACGGAGACTCTGCCGTTGTCGGAGACAGGACGTAATCGATTAGAAGAAATTCCTGTTAATACATAATCAGTCCATCCTATGGACCCATGATATTCATAATTACATTAACTTGTACATTGAATGATCTTATTGCCAAAAACTTCTGTAGGGCTTACTATGTGCCAGGAATGATGCCAGGTGCCTTACTGACTTAACTTAATCCTCACAACTGCCCTGTGAACAGGTGCAGTTATCACCACCTTCTTTCTTACAGCTGAGGAACCCGAGGGGCACAGAGGGGTTAAGGAACATACCCAAGGCCACACAGTGGATAACTGGCAGAGTGACACCCTCATATTGTGGATGAGTGTTACCGGGTCTGTCGTGGCCTTCAGGTTAGTGACCCAGACAGAAAATCTGAGACAAGGAACTTGCATATCTGCCTGGCCAGTCAAGCTGTAGCTCTCAAACACACTTTTGCAGCAGGAGATGGAGCTGTTTGAGGCTGGGGGCATGAAGGCTCAGCTGTTGCCATAGGAAGCAGAATAGATTTCTTAGGGCCTCACCCATCTGACCGTGCTGCTTATTTCCCATGGCTCATGGTGGCACATGGTGTCACACAGGCAGACTGCAGCCACCAGCTAGGACCTGCCCAGATTCTCAGCTTCCCATCCAGGTCTAGGGATGGAGGCCACTGCCACAGCTCCACCGGGCTGTCTCCTTGTTCCCTGTCCTCCCCAAACCAGTGTGAGGAGGTAATGAGCCCTCTTCCTGCGCCGTGAGGTGGCATGGGGATGAGAAGCTCCCTGGCTCTGGGGGCCTGGATGGGCACATCACACCTCAGAGATGCCTGTCTCTGACACACGCCCTGCCAGCAGACCCTGGAGCTGTAGCAGTGCCTAGTGTTTCCTCTTCCAGCTCACAGAGAAGCTCTCTGTGGTCCACATTCACCTAAAATAGAAGAAAATCAACTTGTCATTCGATTTACAGAAATATACTCATGTTTGAAAGGATTTGAGATACTCCAGGAGGTTTCTAAGGAGGCTTTGGGATGAATAACCCTAGAGCAAGCACTGAAGATGTTCTGGGTGCAACAGCACCACCCCCTGGATTCCTTTGGCTGGAGTCAGTCTTCCATATGGAAGGGCGGGCCGGTGCCGTGGCATTAGGGCTGCAAGCCCTGCGGGCCGTCTCCACATCCTAACCAACTGGAGCTGTTTCCATTAAAATGAAGTAATAAAAATAACAGGAAAGCCTTTCTATTTATAGATGGTTTCATAGACACTTTTAAAAATACAACCTGAATTTGGCTCCAGTAACTTGGCGTTGGTTCTTTCAGGTTCTACGTGGATTTTATTTTTAGTGGTGCAGGATGATTTCTAAAGCATTCAGCTGGAATAACAGAAGAAGGCAACAGATGGTTTTGTGAAACATCAGGCTCCTTACTTTGAAGAGAATGGCTGTAAGGAAATGGAAGTTTCTCTTCAGCTGTGATACTCATTCTCTTAGAGGTAACTTTTGTTCATGAATTTTCTGTGAGTGATTTAAGGCATTTTCCAGAAATTGAGTGTTTGTCATTGCTCACATTAATCTTTGCAGAAACTTTGAGAGAATTTATGGTATTTTTTATTTTTATGTCATAGATAGGGAAACTGAGTCATGATGAGACAGGATAAGAATCAAAACTGTGTGGAAGGTCGGAATTAATACCTGTCCACCATGCCGTGTTAAGGGGTCATTAATAACTGAATGGGATAAGAAATGCTGCATTTCATAACAACATTTGTTCTGCATTCACCCTTATATTCTGGAATCTCCTTCATTTTAGAGGATTCTTGGCTATTTCACTTTCTAGTGTTGTACTGAACTGAGCATAGAAAGTTAACACCAAGACAAAAGTAGGCCAAATTGCAGGGTCTTT
>CAUYLG010027638.1:0-42957 GCA_963573385.1 Cacajao melanocephalus | reverse complement strand
CATAAAAGAGGTTTTTAATACCCATTTTTAGACTGCATTCTAGCCTGGGCAATAGAACAAGAATCCCGTTCTCTCTCCCTGTTTCTCTTCCTCTTTCTTTCTCTCTTACATTCTTTTTTTTCTTTCTTTCACTCTCACTTTCTTTCCTCTTTTTTTCTTTCTTTCAAAAAAAAAAACAAAAGATTTGTAACAATTGTATAGAGATTGGAACTGGAATACAGTATATTGATTTTAGCTAGTTACCTAGATGGATGGATGTGTGGAACTTTGAAAAGAAAAAGAAAAGAAAAAGTGTTGAACATATAATAAAACAGCATTTAGTGAATCTGTTAATCTCTTACTTACCTATCTATTTCCCAAGACTATTTAAACGTCCTTCTCTTTTAATGCAATCATGCATTATTACATAAAGACATTTTAGTCAATGACAGGCAACATATACGAATGGGATCCCACAAGAATGTAAGACCATATTTTTACTGTCTTTGTCTAGAAACACAAATATTTACCATTGTGTTCCAGTTGCTTACAGTATTCAGCATAGTCACATGCTGTACAGATTTGCCTTGGACAATAGTCTACATTGTTTAACCTGTGTGTAGTAAGCTCTGCCATTTAGGTTTGTGAAAACATACCCTATGATGTTGGTACAATGAAGAAATTGCCTAATGCCACATTTTTTTTAGAACACAGTCCTGTTGTTAAGCAATGCATGAGTGTACTTTTATTTTATTTTCCTCTTTTCACCCAAATTTAATAACAACTTTAGTTATATTTACCATAACTCTCTCATGAACATTGATGTATAAAAATTCTCAACAAAATTTTAACAAATCAAATTCAACAATGCATTTTTAAAATATACATACCACCAGCCGAGTGTGGTGGAGCGCACCTGTAATTCCAGCTACTTGGGAGGCTGAGGCAGGAGAATTGCTTGAAGCCAGGAGGCAGAGGTTGCAGTGAGCTGAGATCGTGCCACTGCACTCCAGCCTGGGCAACAGAGTGAAACTCTGTCTCAATAAACAAAATAAAATAAAATGTATATACCACAACCAAGTGAGATTTATTCCAAGTATGCAAGTCTGGATTGACATTTAAAAATCAATTAATATAATCTATCATAGCAAGAAAATAATTGATGCAGAAAAAACATTTGACAAAATCCAACACCCTTTACTGATAAAAACTCAGAAAACTAGGTAAGTAGAAAATCACAAACAATTGACAAAATGAATCTCCTCCTGGAACTAATAAGCAATCATAGCAAGGCTGCATCATGCAAAGTTAACATACACAAGTCAATTGTTTTCCTACATTACCAGCAATGAACAATTGCAATTTGAAATTAAAGCACAAAACCAGTTACAACTGCCCAAAAAATAAAATTCTTAAGTGCAAACCTATTAAAATATGTACCAGGTCTATATACAGTAAAATATAAAAGTCTGATAAAAGAAACTAAAGATGATCTAATTAAATGGAGATATATTCTATGCTCATGAATTTGAAGACTCAGTATATTCAACAGGTTAATTCTGTCCCACAGGATCTGTGGATTCAAGGCAATGCTAATTAAGAGTCCAGCAAGCTATTTTGTGGATATTGATAAAATGAATTTAAAGTTTATATGAAAATGTAAAAGAAAAAAAATAGCCAACAGGATACTGAAAAATAATAAATTGAGCACACTAACCCTACCTGACATTAAGACTTGTGAAACAATGGTAATCAAGGCAACCCCCTGATACTTGCAAAAGAATGCCTACATGTACCGGTGGAACAGAGCAGAGAGTCAAGAAACAGACCCACAGAAATGTAGTTTACTAACCAGTGACAAAGGAGCAGTGCCAAGACAGTGGTGCACTCACCGCTTATAAAACTGAAGACTCCATACAGGGTAGACATCTATGAAAATGAGTTGATTGTTTTAAATGCTGTGTATTTATACAATGGAATGATGTGGATTTCTACATAAAAATGTCTAGGCTATATTGTCAAAGGAAAGGATAGTTTGCAAAAATGTTATGCATAGAATCATGCCATTTAGGTAGAAATATAATATGTAAACTTGTAGAAAAAAACTTGAATCAACATATATCAAACTATGGAGCAATAATCATCTGTGAATGTGAAATTATAATTATAGTTAATTTTTACTTTATTATTTATGTATTACTAATATTTTTAAATAAAAATATATTGTTGTTATTTTATATACTTGCCATTAAGGTTCTCTGGTCCAGCATGTCTTCCTCCACAAAATAGTAGTATGAGGTGCAGATGTCAAATTTTCAGTTGTATTGCAGCAGTGTTAAGAGGCCAAATATTTAGAAAAAGATATTCCCTATTTCCATGAAACATAGAAAGAGTAACACCTACCACATGGAAGAGAAGGACAGAATCTGAAATGTGAGCTGGCCCTGCCCCAGTGTCTGCTCCATCATGGAGTGCTGTTGCTAGGGGAACAAGAGCTCCAGAGAGAGCTCGAAAAAATGATCAAAAATCCTCACCCACAGCACAGATGATGGAATGAAAGAGTGAAAATATTTCGTGTGCAATTATGGTAGCTCGTTTTTTCCCAATGGTATGAAGCAGGGATTCGATCTTCTTTCAATAGTAATTTATGATTAATTTTGTAATAAAATTATGAGTGTTATAAGAACTTTAAAAATCCATTCAATATGTTAAGTTGAATCATCTGAGGGGATATATAGCAGTAGGTGTGATGCAGTTAAGGAAAATGGAATTACTGGATCCCCACCCTGGGACTGTTCCCAATGCCAAAGCTGAATGTAAGTCAAACTGGAACCACAAGGAGATGAAAGCCAATAAGACCCATCCCAGTGTAAAGGGGTGTATGGGGGTGTAACACACCAGGACAGTCCTTCTTACAGTGAGGAACAGAGGACCTAGGGGTAGGCAAAGCTCAAGAGTCTGAAAAGTCAGGCAGTGATGTTAGAGAAGCTGGATAGAAGATAGTAGTAGAACCCTAGAGTCCTGTGGGGATAGGGTGGGGACATTGGCAAGACTCATGAACTAAGGAGAGCTCCACTCCTAAAGGACCTGAATTGATAGATGGACAAAAGATGGATTCAGCCACCGCTAAGGCAAAAGCCTAATTGTAAGAATTCCGTCCCAAGACCATGGAAGAACGCATCTCCCAAGGGACCTGATACTGTATCCCGCTGCTTCACGGCTCCCTGTGTAAGATGCCCAGTGGTCCTGAATATTGTGTGCGGGAGCCAGGAAAGGGGGCAACATTCAGACTACAGCTGAAGTCCAAGGAGTCCCCACCTTCAGGAGGATGCAGATGACAGTTTAAGTATCTTTTGAACTAAAGGAGAAAAGGTTATTTTTAATGTATGCATTTAAAAAGTAAGAATGCAGAGAAGGGCTAAAGAAAAGATAACATAAAAATAAAATCCCTCCCATACAACAGGATCCTTAAAGCAAAGCACATGGTAGCAAGATCATGGTCGTCTCTCCGTTCATCTCTACCATGTCTGCAGCCAGCTGCTGGCCGTGCATGTGGCAGTAGACTGAAGCAGTCCACATTTCTGGACCTCTTCCAACTACACTGGACTGGAGTGTATGCCAGATAAAGGGCTGGCCAAATACCACTGCTGGAGCCTCAGAACAACAGTTCTACAGCGAAGTGTGAAGCTCATCCTGAAGTGCCAACATTCCCATCTGGGGGGCCATTTCCAAAAGGGCATGCATGCCATGTTTTAATTTTAGAAAGAGATAGGCACTTTGAGTGCATGGTGATGTAGGTAGAACTGCACACGTGTAGTCATCAATGCAGGGCTATTATTTATTCTGAAATACTTCACATTGTTGCCTACTCTTCTCAGCCCCAGCCTAAATTGCATGTGAGCACTTCTTTAAAAGGCTGCTTCTCTACAGGAGTGCGGGAGTGAGTTGATCTTCTCCTAGGGATGGGGCCTCTGTCTTTGAAAAAGCATATTCAATTTCATGCAATTTTATATTGGAAAAAAATTATAAAGCCTACTATCATCATATCAATGGCAGAAAATAAAAGTTAACACAACCTTTTTGACAAGAAGATTTGGGTAAGGTGAACTACGTTATGTTTGGCTTTCTTTGTAATGGCATCTGTTTGGTTGCAATATTCTCCATCTTCCTACTCCATAAGACTGGGAATTCCTGGAGGACAGGGATAACAGCAAAAATAATACTTTCTAAATTCACACAGGGTTTTACAAGGTGTTGAAGAGCTTTCTCTGCTAAATTCAGCATGCTGAAACAGGAAGCTGCAGAGGGACTGTGGACAGATTGCCTGGGTTTCAAACCTAGCTTCACCAGGACAAAACTGCATGACTTTGGGCAAGTACCCTCATCTATAACATTGCGACAATAATACTTCATCCTCTTAGGGCTCATAACCCTCAATTGTGTGTATTAAATGAGTTGTGTATAAAAAACACTGAGCATAGTTCCAAGCTCCTAGGGGGTGAGATGGAAATATGGGCTGTTGTCACTGGACAAGGAACACATGTGTACTTGTGTGATCCTTGTAGCAATCCTGTGATGGTCATGGAAGTCAGGTCCATTTTGCACAGATGAGAAACTGGGTCACAGGAAGTCTTGCCTAAAGCCTAGCAGCTACTGAGAGGAGCTAACACTAGGTCCCAGTACTGCAGCCACTGCCCTTAACAGGACCTAGGGTATGTTTTGTTTTCATTCCTGTCAAGGAATTCATTACAAAAATCTTGTCATTAACTTGGGTCCTTTTTCAGTCTACATCAATCTAGGAGTAAACAAAGGTAACAACAATGCTATGAAGTAACATTTCTTTGGCCCACCCTCACCAGCAATTTGGAAGATTCCAGCTTCCATAAAATTCACTTGGGCAGGTCTGGGAGTCTCAGGACTGTGTGATAGGTCCTCACACACAAATCTCCTTAGTTATCACTTGATGAGTAACTTTTTTGTCATTGACTCCATCTGTGGTGGCGGTGTCTCAGCCAAAGCTGCCACCCCATCACACCTTTCCCCACGTGCTCACACTTCCTCAACCCAAGTCTCAGCTGTGACCTCTCCTGCTTCAGTTGCTGGACTGTCTGTCTCACCAGCCCTCTGCCTAGGACAGGACACAGCCCAAACCTAGGCTCAGGCTGTGACCCATCACTCATGTAGAAAATCAGGAGCTTAATTCTTTCTCAATCAATATATGAATTCTTTATTAGTAATAAAATGTTAAAGTATACTTTTCAAAAATGCAAAATCATGATTCTCAGGCAAATACAAAATAAGCACATGTCAAAGGTGTTTTCGCAAACTCATTATTTAAAGGGGAGCCGGTAAATTGTTATGACCACTTCCAAAAGCATTACAGAAGCAAAGGCACTTATGGGAGGATAAGATTTCTGGCTTAGACACAAAATTGATTAACACCCAATAGGCCTGTAAAGAAATAAACTATTATACTAGTGAAATATAGAATCTCTCCTACCAAGTCTGTTAGGTTAAAAACCAAAACAAAACAAAAAACCTTTCATACATCTTATTAAGTTGTCTAAGAATTGACCACCTAAGTAGAGAGAAACCCAAGTTTTAACATAACCATATTTGGCAGTATAAGTTCCACAAGATTTTTTCATCTCCTTATGAATAAATCTATCAAAATTTGGTCAACTTTGGCAAAATTTTAATATATTTTATCACATCTTTCAGATTCACTGTTGTAAATCAAAACAAATTATTTGCTAAACTTCTACAACTTTGTATATGCATTCAGATTTTGTTTTTCACTCTTATCTAACTTTCTGGAATAGCCTAATGACATAACTCTTCTACATTCTTGTTTACTAAAGAAGAATATATTAAACAAAAAAATAGCCCTTACTTGCACAGTTAGATTTCTCCATTAATATTCCTCATAATAGGGTCTCAGTTACCAATACAAGTTATAACTTAAAAGCAAACTGACTCTTATTACAAGAAAAAACTGGGCGGCAGAAAATCGAGAAGTACCTGTTGTGTGTATTTCAGCAGATGAGCAAAGCTAGCAAATGCACAGAACACTGTTTTCCACAGCTGCATACATACCTTTTACTTCTGTCCTAAGTGGAATCAGAAACGGCTTTATTAATAGGATATTGTAGTATATGAAAATAAGATGTAAAAGCGTGTAATTTTAACTTATGATTAGTAAGATCTCAGTATTCAATTTTACTAAGAAAAAGTATTTCGTAATCTAAGGACGTTGGGCTACATAGAAAGTAACAATTTCTGTTGATATAAAAATTTGGTAAATAACTATTTAATTTACTTGAACACATATGTATTATTTCTATAATCTTAAGCACGATGTAGTAGCAGTATTTGCTTTCTAATTTATTTAAATCAATAAAATGTTTAAAGAATTCAATATAAAACAAATTCATGAAGAAAGTGTGAGAACCCAGAATGTTGTGAAGTTATATGCAAGAGTTTGTTATTAACAAATGCAATAATATATATATATGTTGTTGCATACATATATATTGCATATATATTATATAATATATATAATGTATATGCAACAGATAATATATAATATATATTATATATGTATAAATATATATTATATATAATAGAATATATTATATATTGCATATATTATATATTATATAATATATATTATATTATAATTATAATTATATAACATATATATAATTATATAATATATAATATAGATTATATATTGTATATAATATTATATATTATATATTACATGCAATATATATTATATAATATATATATATATATACACATTTACTATCTTTCATCTTTACTTCTTGTACTCTTCTTTTATATCCCTTTCTTGGCATAATCTCCTCCACCTCTGTCCCTATCTCTATGCCAAACATATTTTCTAGGAAATGAGAATTGATCACATACATACACACAGACACACAGACACACACACACACACACAGAGCAGGAGGTGAGCAGCTGGTGAGTGAGCATTACCACATGAACTCTTCCTCCTGTCGGATGAACAGTGGCTTTAGATTCTCACAGGAGCATGAACTCCATTGTGAAGCCACACACACACACACACACACACACACATACACTATTGCTCCTGCACTGTGATCACATTCAAATTATCCCTCCTTTTCTGAAATCTTTTTTCCTTAATTCGCAACCAAATATGGTGCTGGCTAAAAAAGTTAATAGACCACTAAGACTAAATGAATGGTAACCATCATTGTAGGTGGTTATAGCAGTTAAGTGAATGGGGATGGCTTCTCAGTTATCAGAAAATGTAACAAAAGACTGAAATTAACATACCTTGCTTGCAGATGATGTAATTATTTACATCGAAAATCCCAAAGAATCAGAAAAAATACTCCTAGAACTAATAAGTGATTATATCAGTGTTGTAGGATATAAGGTTAACATACAAAAGTCAACTACTTTCCCCTTTATTAGGAATGAACAATTAGAATTTGAACAATTAGAATTTGAAACTAAAACACCACATCATTTACATTAGCATTAACAAACAAATGAAATACTTAGGTATAGATTGAATAAAATATGTATAAAACTCTATGTAAGGAAAACTATAAAAACTCTGATGGAGGAAATCAAAGATCTAACTACATTATTGCAACCATATGGCACTCTGGGAAAGGCAAAACTATAGAGATAGTAAAAAGATCAGTGGTTGTCATCAGTTTAGAGAAAGGATGCAGAGAATAAAAAATGGGATGTAGGGGATATGGGGGGTGATGCAGGCAGCTAATCTGTATGATACTGGAATGGTGGATGCATGACCATGCACATTTCCCAAAACCCACAGAATTATGTAACAGAATGTAGCCTAATGCAAACTTTAGACTTTAGCTAAGAACAATGTATCTATACTGGTTCATCAATTATGACACATATACCACACTAATGCAAGCTGTTTATAGTAGGGGAAACAGGAGGAGAAGGGGGACGGGGAAGAGAAAATATACTGGAACTCTCTGCACTGTTCTGTAAACCTAAAAACTACCCTGGTACATATTTTTTAAAAATAAGTTCACAACGGTTTGCAAAAACAGTCTACTGATGTGACCTTCAAATAGGATATACTATCCACTGGCAATCATGTAACACTGACGTTTAAAACAAGGAAACCAATAACGCATCATATTTGGAATGTTGGTATGTTTAATCTCAATTATCAATAAGTTTAGGTCATAATGGGATCGGTTTTCTTTTTTTATATAAAACAATTTGGGAAGGTAGGAGCAAAGTGGAACTTTTCTAGCACCAGGAGTAGCCATGAGATCTTGCATGCCAGGCAGAGGACTCCTCCTTCTGTTTTCTCTATGTCAAGGCTACAGTAGAACTTGAGGAATCAAATAAAGTAATTGCAGGGCAATAAAGTGAGGTGGGTGTTAAAAGATTAAAAGTGAGTTTACATACGCGGACTATGTCTCTTTTAGAAACAGGTCATAGTGGTGTGCACATGTGTCTATGTGTGAGAGCATATACATGCACACATCCATGCATTTTTAATGGTCCTCTTATCAATTATTAATATAATCTGAAAGCTATCACTTTAATTGCTTTTCTGGAGTGGGATTTTTTTAGTCCTGGATATTGTATGATTGTGATGACTATCTCCATTAAATAAAATATAAAAACAAAACTAGGTAATATAAATACAATTTTAGCAGAGCATAAATTTTGTGCTTTTTAGAGAATTATAGTCAGGGCTGTTATACATTACATTTGCTAAAAAAAACAATAGAAGAAAAGTAATGATGGGGTCAAGCAGAAAGCAGAAAGAGAATTAAAATACGGGAAAAGATTATGAATAAGTAAGGACAATCTTGAATAATGCATAGTTTGGGAAGACTAGTAAAGAGAAGATGACCAAAAGACTGGTATTCACCTGTTTATGTTCAAACATAATTTACCATAGTTTCCGTCTTTGAGAAGATTTCATTACACATACAGTCTAGTGTGATAATTACTTTTATGTGTCAACTTGACTGGGCTGTGGGATACCCAGGTGTTTGGTTAGGCATTATTCTGGGTATGTCTGCTTCTGGATGAGATTAACATTTGAATAAGTGAAGCATAGGGCCTCCCCAGTATGTCTGCCTCATCTAATCCCTTGAAGCAAGAGTTTCCAACCCCCAGGCCGTGGACCAGTACCTGTCCATGGCCTGTTAGGAACCAGGCCACACAGCAGGAGGTGAGCAGCTGGTGAGTGAGCATTACCACCTGAGCTCCTCCTCCTGTCAGATGGGCAGCAGCATTAGATTCTCATGGGAGTACAAACCCTGTTGTGAACTGCGCATGCGATGAATCTAAGTTACATTCTCCTGATGAGAATTACTAATGCCTGATGATCTGAGATGAAACAGTTTCATCCCTAAACCATCCCTGCACCCCCCCCAGCCCCCAGTTCATGGAAACTTTGTCTTCCACAAAACCAGTCCCTGGTGCCAAAATGTTTGGGGACTGCTGCCTTAAAGTCCTGAATAGAACAAAAGGCTGAGCAAGAGAGAATTCATTTTCTCTGCCTGAACCGTCTTCAAGCTGGGACATGAGTCATCTCTTGCCTTCAGACTTAGAGCGAAACTTACACCATTGGATCTCCTAGTTCTCAGGCCTTCAAACTACAGTGCTTGGGGATTTTGTCTTCAGATTCATGTGAACCAATTCTTTATTGAATTGGAGATATATATATGTCTCCAGTTCAGTGTGTGTGTGTGTGTGTGTGTGTAGACCATAATTCTCTAAAAATACACACACACAGATATATACACAAGCATACACAGATATATATGTGTATATACATGCATGTATATATGTATATGCATGTATATACATAGTACATATGTATAAATGTACATGTATACATTTATATGTGTGTGCACATATTTGCATATATATGTATGGTCATATGGCCATATGTGTATATACACACATACATATACATACATGCATACATACATCCCGTTCGTTCTACTTCTCTGGAGGACCCTAACAAATACAGCTTGATGTATAATTATACAACAAAGCCTAATGATAATTCCAAGAATTTTTAAATCTAAAGTTAAGAAAAAAGAGGTTTGCTCAAAATTATAAAGAAAGGAGGACGAGTTATAGACACACCTTCATAATGCACAAAATCATGTAATTCAGGGGACCACACTTCAGGCTTGCCACAGCTCTTTGCATGTTCTTTTTTGAACTGTATCACTCGTGCTATGGTTAGTGATTTAGTGTCTCTCTCTTCTCTCCCACTTGCTGACCTATTACTTTTTTCCTATAGGGCTGGGGCCCATCTTTTTACATCTTTGTATCCACTGCTCCTAGCATAATACCTGATCCACAGAAGGCACTTTGCTTACATATGACTGGTTTTACAATGCATAGATAAATAAACGCTTTCTCAAGGTCAATATAAATAGGACACAGTGTAAAATATTCAGTTGGAGTTTATCACAGTAAAATAAAATACTGTATGGGACAAAAACAAAAAATTAAATTACATGCTTCAAAATGATAGGAAAAAGAAAAAAATTAGCAGACTATGTATAACCTAATTTGAAACGGTACAAAACTCCTCCTATATAGAATTTTAATCTTATTTCTCACTTGACAACTTGAATTTTTGTTCTTTTGCTTTTCAAATCAAGTATAATAGGCATATAAAATTAAATAAGTTGTCCAGTAACTGGAATTTATTGTTGAAATCCGTAAAAATTGAGTGAGTCTCAAAATAAAAAAGTATTTTTATATTATTTGTGGTTTTGTTTCAATTTCTAAAAGAAAATTGGCAGCAGCTGGAGACAAGTCATAGTAAAAATTAAAGTACTGAGATTCTCATATAAATTTTTCACATACTTCATGAATAGAAGGTTTTCTTTTTAGAATATCAATAAAAAGGTTCAGTCATTGCTTTTAGATGCAGAAGCTGTCTATGCCTTAAGACTAAATGAGAAAGAAGGCAGAAGAAAATCAGAAAGTAACATCTAGGAAAAATATGGGAAATTTTAGAGTAATAAAACAGGCAATGACTGTGTTTTCAACCATCAAGGATACAGGAGAATCATTTTACTGTCATGCACGTCTTATATACTTTTTAAAGGAAAAATGGTATTCTTCTATTTGCTACACAATAAAATATTAAAGTCATGAGTAACCAGTGAAATTTAACAGAAGTTCAATATCCAAGAGACTGCCAACTTGATGCAAATATATTTAAAAGTGATTTTACTATCAGAAACGACTACTCTGACCTCAGGACCTTCCTTTTCATAACTCTAATGTCTTTCAAAGCAAAAACTTCATTAATAAGTTTCCTACTGAGTGGAAACTAACTCTAATATGTCCTATGTACTCTAATCCTGATGCAAAAATCTTCAATGCACTGTAAAAACAAACATTTCTACCCTAGAAAGAAGTCCTAGAGGATCTAAATATCCTCCATAATCATATCAGCAAAGGTGAAGCAGCAAGCTAGACAACAAGTATTATTTTAAGGCTCTTTTATTTTTAAAACAACAGAGATGAAAATGAAATCTCTATAATTACTTTTATTAACTCTACCATGACATGTAATATATTTTAAGTTAGAAAAACATTGACTTTTTAATAAAACAATGCAAAACAAAATACACAGGATAAAACACTCCATTCTATCTCATATATTTTCAGATTGACTTTTCTTCCCATTTTTATTTTATTTATTTACTTTTAATTGACAAAATTGTACATATTTATGGTATACCACGAAAGGTTTGGGTATATGCATACGTTGTAAATTATTAAATCATGCAAATTTAACATGTCTATGACCTTACATCTTATCCTTTTGTAATGAGAACTTGAAAAGCTACTCTCTTGGCAATTCTGAGCATACAATACGTTATTAACCATGGGCACCATGTTGTATAATAGATCTGCAGAATGTATTTTTTCCGTCTAACTGAAATTCAGTGTCCTTTAACCAACATCTCCCTGTCCTTCCCCGAGGTCCTGGTATCCACCATTCTACTCTCTGCTTCTATAAGTTTGTTTCGTTTTTTTTTTAGATTCCATATATATGTGAGATCATGCATATTTATCTTTCTATGGCCAGGTTACTTCACTTAGTATATCTTCTGAATTCATCCATGGTGTCACAAGTAACAGGATTTTCTTCTTTTTTAAGGCTGAAGAGTAATCATTTTTCATTTTTTAGCACAAAGTTTACATTTTCTTCATAATCCTACCTTGACTACTGAAGCCTAACAATGCTTCTGTTCAATAGCATAAACAATGTACTACTCTTTTTGAAATTTATTTTACACATACTACTATGGATTCCATTTTATATAATAGCACATGCTTAGATTTTATATACAATACACAATGTAGTTATGTATATATACATTATATAATGTAATGTCTTTACATACATTATATATAAATTACATATATACATTATATATAATGTAATGTATGTATACACATATGATATATATACATTACATATACACATGTATAATGTAGTTGAGCTCTGAATTACAAAAGTTATAGATACCAGCTACTGTTAGCATTACAATCATTCAACAAATAAATATTAAACTTCAACCAGGTAACTAAATGAACACCTCATCTGACACCTAAGCAGGTGCTTATTTTGGGTTAATGTGACAGAGCCTTAATAACCTCCACACGGTTTGGTTAGGGTGATGATGGAGACAGCAGGATGCCACAGAAGCCACTCGCAAGAGGCCCAGCCTTGTCCAAGGAGGCCAGGAATCCTTGGCTGAGGCTTAGGGTGGCCACACACCACAGTTTGCTAGGACAGTCCTTTCTGGCATATACTATGGTGGCGTAATTAATACTCTCCCACTTTCCCACTTTCAGACTCATTCCCCTTGGGACTCTAAATTACATGATCAGCCCAGATATGCCAACTGGGTGTCTTTCTTCCCCTAGAAGAGGGCACACTGCTCCTAGGCCTGCATAATTTTGCACAGGTCTTTGTATATTTACTCCCTGGCAATCTTTTGTGCAGCTTTGGGATGTGATAAACCATAAATACTTAGAAAATGAAACAATCATAAATTCTGTGCGTCCTATGTGCCAGGTTTATTCACATCCCTGCCACATCTACAATACGTAGCATCATCCCCTTTAAAGATGAGGGAGAAGCCAAGCCCTTGCTCAAGTTCAGCCAGGAGGTGCCAGGCCCAGCGGGACCCTATCCCAGGCGTCTCATGCTGCCTCTCATGTCCATTTCCATCCACCAGGGCAACATGAGGCCCCTCCTATTTGTCAGAGGTTTCCTCTGCGGGGCATCACCTCATGTGGAGCTCTGGACAGGATGAGGCCCCTGAGGCTCTGAAGGGCCACCGCTTGTCTGCCCACAGCCCTGAGCTCTCCACAGGCCCTGAGCCTCAGGGCCACGTGTCCCCATCCTGCCTTACAGTCAGGGACTGGAAACTCTCTTGGACTAACATCAAGTTCAATGCCAAATTCCTGGAGAAAGCCCAGGAAACCATGAGTGTCTCCCAAGATCCTGAGACTAGACCGTGACTCCCAGGTACCCCTTGTCTTTCCTACCCCTCCCCGCCCAGGGCTCCCTTAGCACTGCAGGGAGTTATCTTCACCTGACCTCATTTTTCATAGGTTGTTCTGATACTTATGCACCTGCTGACTTTTACCCATTCTGCCATGATTTACACCATTTTTTCTAGTGTTGGATTAATTTCATGAGTTATAAAATAATGTACTACTTGTGGCTTTGTGGCAACAAATAATTTTTTAAAGGAAAAAGTTTATACTTTTCATGACTATCAAGTAGAACACTGTCTAAGTTTATTTCAGTGCTAGCCAATACTACATTCTTTTTGTTTTTTTGAGATGGAGTCTCGCTCTGTCGCCCAGGCTGGAGTGCAGTGGTGTGATCTCGCCTCACTATAACCTCCCGGATTCAACTGATTCTTTTGCTTCAGCCTCCTAAGTAGCTGGGATTACAGGTGACCACCTCTATCACCATCGCCAGCTAATTTTTTTATTTTTAGTAGAGATAGGGTTTCACCCTGTTGGCCCAGGCTGGCCTCAAACTCCTAACCTCAGGGATCTGCCTGCTTCAGGCTCCCAAAGTGCTGGGATTATATGCATGAGCCATTGCGCCTGGCCCTACTCCTTATAATAGAAAAAATAATAATAAAATATTCTTGTGAATTCTAAAGCACAACATTGATGGTAAATTCCAAATCTTTGTATGTTCACTATTTAACACATGAATAATTTTATCAGAAATATATTTATGTAATATTTGTGTATAAATTATAGTATAATATGAGCTACAATTATATTCCATAAATGAATCTCTAAAACAAAAACATTGATCTCAACATAAATAAAGAAACAATTTGATTCAGCATACTATTAAGTGTTACTGAGGATATCTGTGTATTGTCAAGAAACAATTTATGGGAAAAATAAAATATGAAGTGATGCCTCATAAACACCAGAACTTAGATACTCTTTAAAGAGGAAAAGGGAAGCCCGGGGAATAGAATTTGGAAAAGTTGAGGCAGAAAGGTAAGAAAAAGCAAGATGGCACAACAGTTGCATAGAAAGGAGCCACTGAAGGCATTCTGAACAGTGTTAGATATTTTACCATCTCCATACTGCAATATTAGAAGGAAATCACAATTCTGGTCCTTCATAGAGTCAATTTCTTCGGGATTACAAGATTTCTGCATAGTATAAAGCAGCAGCTGCCTTGAATGGAATGGCTGGGGATGAGGCACCTTGTGTGTGTTAAGATAGAGCAAATTTGAGAGAAGATTAGAATACATCAGCTATTTGCTACTTTACCTTGGACCCAATTACCTTGAATGTATGTTAGACAGACCTCAGCTGGGCTAAATGTGTTCAGAAACAACTCATAAAGTTAATATGAGGTTTTACACATGGTCTTTGATCCTCTAAATAAGCCTGTAATTTTACTTACATATATTATACAATTGAAACATGATCTTATAAAACTGTATATAAAACATTTGTGCAGTGTAGTAATACCACTTAATAGAAAAGACATGTTTCTAAAGACAAATTCAGGTTGAGCATAAATAAGAATGGGAGTTTTCATATAAAACAAGGGCACACAGAACTATTTTAGCTTAGTTAATATGCACTTGATAGCATTTTATTTCCCCATACAACTTCCTATAATAAAAGTTAATTAAATGGACAATCACTTTAGTCATAACTATTTTAACCACCATATTGGATATATCAATGTTCTAAAGCAGGATTTTTCAAAACGAATTTCTTAAACACCAATCCACAAAATCTTCTTCTTTGGCAACTATACCATGCATAATAGGTTTAAGGGGCACCACAGGTATTACCCCTTCTTGAAAGTACACTGACATTAGTACACTAGGGTTCTAAGAAGTCCTGTAAATATGTAAATCTGCTTAGCATTGTTTATCAATTTAAAAGTGTTGACTTGACCTTTTTGAGTCTTATAAGGTCTCAAAGGCCTAACCAACCCCTCAGGCCCCCGACCATTCTCATCAGATAAGCTACCCACCTAGCTAATTCCCCTATCAGCTGGGCCAACTGCACTTCTTCTGGTCCTCAATCTAATGGGCTTCAGCTCCCTAACAACCATAAAATTAAACAAACCAATTACATCCTCTCATGGAAACCAGGGATCACCTCACTCTCCTGGTATACATGTATCTGCTTCCCAAAGCCCTTCGGGCTCCCTCTGCCATTGAGTGCAGCTCTCATGTGATCCATCACAGTGTGTGATGCCTTCCTCCCCTGGCTATGAGTATGTATGACCAATAAACCGATGTGCAGCCCATCTGCCCAGTGTTAAGTGTTGTGTGTTTGGCCATCTTGTGCAATTTAAAGTGGGAAGTCCCACTTTCACTAATGGAGTGAATAGGAGGTGATCAGCACACTTAGTTTCCCAACAATTTCTGAAAACAGAACTTTTTTTTCTGCATTGGAATTAACCTCTTATGTATGCCTACACACATTTGGAGAAATGCTATTTTGTGTTATTGGGTAAAGACTCTGTGGTTAAAAAATTATCTAGGTTTTATTTCCTAGTGAGCACTCACCACCAAATTGCCAGTAGAAAGGAGCAAAAAGAGCAAGACTCTGAGAAGCTACTATGTGCAGCGAACTCTACTCTCAGAGTACTGAGAGGCAGAATATTATATTGTTGTCCTCCAGCATCTAAGGATTGCATAATCCGGTTTGGAAATTTCATTTTGCATTAATGTATAACAATGTTTATTGAGGGGTAGTCATGAATGTCAAAGGGACTTGGAAAGGGAAGATAAAATATTAATTAGTCTCTGAAAGAATGGCAGGACATAGGCAAGGGGGAAAAAGGATAAGAGCACCAAATTGTCAGGAGATATAAGAGCTAAGGCACAGTTACAGGAAAAAGGCATGTATTTTCAGACTTCCAGCCTATTGTGTTTAGAAAACTGAGAATAGAGAGGAACATTTTACACAGAGTAGAAGCTTTTATAGAAAAGAATATGAAATAATTTGGAAGTGGTGGATTTACAGTTGTGCATCACGAAAGGATGTGTTGGTCAATGCCAGACTGCTTATATGACAGGGTCCCATAATACCATAATGCCACATTTTACTACACCTTTTCTATGTTTAGATACACAAATACCATTGTGTTCCAATTGCCTACAGTATTCAGCACAGTAACCTGCTGTCCAGGTTTGTAGCCTAGGAGCAATGGGCTATACGATACAGCCTAGGTGTGTAGTAGGCTGTGCCACCTAGGTTTGTGTAAGTGTGGTCTGTGATGTTCACACAATGACAAAATCAACTGATGATACATTTCTCCAAATGTATCCCAGTAGTTAAGCAACACATGACTATAGAACAATTTGAAAGGAATCAAATGGCCGGTAATATCCAGTAACTTTCTGCAGAAGAGAATAAAATAGCCAAGGATAGCTGAGTCAGAAATGATGTGGGCAATAAATGAAAGGTTCAAATTATTTAAGTAACTGAATAGCAGACATTAAAAAGGGGTGTAAAGAAACCGCGGAAATTCTGAACAAATGAACACATTCTTTCTATAGTGTCTTTGTTCAGAATTTCAGTGGTTATGTTAAAACTATATGAACTCTGACAAAATAACTGAAAGTTTTCATATATCATGAGTCAAAAAGAAAGTCTAAAGGGAAATTTATAAATATTTGAATTTAATAAAATGAAAATATAACCTGTCAAAACTTGTGTGATGTAGCTAAAGCAATAGTTACAGGAAAATTTATAGCACTCAGTGGTTTCATTAGAAAAGAAGGAAGAGTTCAGATCAGCACTTTAAGCTTATGCATCAGGAAAGCAGAAAAAAAGAAGAAAATAAACCCAAAACCCACAAAAAATGAATATTATAAATAAGGCAGAAATAAATGAAATTGAAAACAATAAAAATAAAGGAAATCAGCAATTCTTGAAAGATTAATAATGCTATAATAAACCTCTAGCCAGACTTACAAACATAAAGGAGAAATGACACAAATTACTAATATAAGGAATGAAAGAGGGCATACCACTACAAACTCATAGATATTATAAGAATAAAAGGGAAAATCAGTGGAAAAAATTAGAAGTGACATCTTAAATTTAGTCTTCCAATTCACTGATTTATTTAGGTTTTTGATTTCTTTCATCAGCTTTCCATAGTTTTTACCTGACAGAGCCTGAACATGTTCTGTTAGATATTCAAATATTTTTGAGAACTATTGTACATGATATTTTTCAAATATCAGCTTCTAATTGTTCTTTATTTTTATATTATTATATTATACCAGCAACTCTCTACATAAAAATTAATAATTTAGAAAAAAAATGAGCCATTTCCTTAAAAGTAGGAAAAGTAACAAAGGAGCAAAGTAAAATTCACCCAAGATGAAATAGATAACTCAAATAGTCTTATATCTGTTAAAGAAATTAAATTTGTAGTTAAAAATCTTATCAAAGAGAACATTCTATGTAGAGACTATTTCAGGAATACTATCAAACCTTTAAAGAAGTAATAACAACAATTCTCAAGTCTGTTCAAGAATAAAAAAGAAGGGAACATTTTATTCATTTTAAATGTTTTCTTATTTCCCTTGAGATTTCCTCTTGACTCATAAGGTTTTTTTTCTTTCTTTCTTTCATTTTTTTTTTTAAGGTTGCTGTTTGATTTCCAAGTATTTGGATATTTTCCATGTTTATATTAACATATAAACATGTTAGAGTTTATATAATTTTAAGATAACTATTGAAATTCTGAACAAAAATGCTGTGAGAAGTGTGTTTTTCACATATCCCTTTTTAATAATGGATATTCAAATAACCTGAAAGTCAGAATTCTTTATATTTTGTATATTTCATGACTATGGAATTACCCTGATATAAAAACCACACAGGACATTTCATGTAAAGAAAACTATGGACCAATATCACTTCATGGACATAGAAAACTACACAAAAAGTATTAACCAGTCAAATTCACCAATACATAACAAAAATACATCATTAAAAAGTACAATTTTTCTTAGAATGCAAAGTTATTCAATATTCAAAATCAATAAACAGTAACTTATCAAATCCAGTCTAAAGAAGAGAAAACCATAACATTAGATCAAATGAGGTAGAACAGGGATTTAAAAATAGCCAATATCCGTTCATAATAAACATTCTCTGCAAAGCAGTAATTTTAAAAAGCTTCCTTAACCTGATTTTTTAAAAGACATTTTAAGCAGGGTGCCGTGGCTCACGCCTGTAATCCCAGCACTTTGGGAGGCCGAGGCGGGTGGATCACGAGGTCAAGAGATCAAGAAGATCCTGGACAACATGGTGAAACCCCGCCTCTACTAAAAATACAAAAATTAGCCGGGTGTTTGGCACCCGCCTGTAGTCCCAGCTACTCAGAAAGCTGAGGCAGAAGAATCGCTTGATCCCGGGAGGTAGAGGTTGCAGTGAGCCGAGACGGTGCCACTGCACTCCAGCCTGGAGACAGAGCAAGACTGCGTCTCCAAAAAAAAAAAAAAAAAGTCATTTTGAAAGCCCACATCTAAGTGAATATTTCTCCTCCACCACCCACCCCAGGACCGAGAAGAAGACAGTTATGTTTAATCTCATGAAACATTGTAACTACAGTCTTAATGCAAGAAAAAGCAATATTGTACAGGAAAAACCAAAACTGTCAGTATTCATAGAATACATATTTTCTACTGGAAAATATGAAAGAATCTGCAAAAAATATCTTCTGGAACTAATAAATAAGTTTAACAAGGCCACGGGGTACAAGGCCATTTCTCAAAAATCAATTGTATTTTTGTATAACAATTAAGAACAATTAGAAACCAATATTTGAAAAAAAATACTACGTACAATAGTTCTCAAAAAATATTTGAATATTAATCTAACAAAACATGTTCAGGATCTGTAAAGTAAAAATTATGCAAAGCTGATAAAAGAAATCAACAACTTAAATAAATCGCGAATTGAAAGACTAGATTTAAGATGTCAATTCTCCCCAGTTTTTTCTATTATTACCAAAATCAATATCCTAAGAGGATATTTTGCAATTGTAAACAGATTCTAAATCTACATGTAAAGAAAAAGGAATGAGAATAAGCAAACAATTTTGGAAAAACAATAAGATTGGAGAATTCACACTACCTATTTTAAGACAAAATAAAGTCATACCAATCAAGATAGTGTGGTATTTGAAAACACATAGTCATACTTTCTGTATGTCAGTGGAATAAAATACAAAGTTTAGTATTAGACCAATTCAAATATTCCCTGTTTTTTGACAAAAATAAACAGGCAGTTCAATTGTGTAAGATTAGTCTTATCAACAACTAGTGTCTTGAAGGATTGTACAACCGTATGCAAAAATATGATTCAGGTTAACTCAAGGTGGCTCATAGTTGTAAATATAAGACATAAAACTATACAACATTTAGAATAAAACTAGGGAAAATTTATATGACCTTGAGTTCTTAGACTTAACACCAAAAGTGTAATCCATAAAAAGAAAAAGAAAAAAGAGAGTGAGAGAGAAGATAAATCGGACTTACCAAAATGAAAAAATGCTTTTTCTTGAAAAGACATTAAGAGAACAAAGAGATACTACAGACAGGGTGAAAATACTTGCAAACTATATGTCTGACAGGGAACTTATATCCAAAATAAACGAAAAACCTCTGAAGATAAATAAGAAAAAAAACCAATAAAAATGGGCAAAACATTTGAACAGTTGCCAAAGGTGGTATATGGATGGCAAATAAGCACATAAAATGATGTTCAACATCATTAGCCATTAGGAAGACAGAAACTAAAATCACTATAAGGCATCATTACCTACTTATTAGAATAACGGTTTTTTAAAATCATAACACCAAGTGCCGTAGAGAATATGAAGAAATTGAACTTTCATACATTGCTGATGGAAATGCAACATGGTAGAGCTCCTCTGGGAAAGTCTGGCAGTGTCTTTATAAAACACTGTATAAGTTGAACATAAGACCTAGCAATTCCACTTACAAGCATTTACCATGGATAAATTAAAACTTACTTTCTCACAAAAATCTGTACACAAATGTAAATAGCAGCCTTATTCGTAATTTTTGAAAACTGGAAACAACTCAATAAGCAAAGGGCAAATTGTGGCGTATCTATACAATGGAATACCATGAAGCAATAAATGACATCAAGAGACTAATGCACAAAAGAATATGCATGGATCTCAAAAATATGCTAAGTGGAGAGAAAACCAGCTTAAAGGTTATATCCTCTATAATTCCGTTTATGTGACATTCTGGATCATGCACAACTAACTATAGTGAAGGAGACTGGGGATGGCTAGGGCCTTGGGGTGGGGAACGGTTTGACTTTGTAGGGACTCCTACCATGAGAGTTCTTTGGGATGATAAAAATATTCTGTATCTTGATGGGGGCATTGGTTATTAGAATGTATATGTATGTTAAAACTCAGAATTGTACACCAATAGAATACATTTTATGTGAATTTTTAAAAAATAATAATTTTTTAAATACCAGAAATTGTAGAACCCACTTGTTGCCTTCATTGGGTAAATAGATAAGAAGCTTGTGTTCAGAAGGAAAGGCTTTGTTTTTATGAATAGTCTGGACAGGAAGATAACTAGGGAGAGTAATGAGGGTATAAAATTACTCATATTATAACATACACTATATGAATTGACAAAGGAGATAGGGAACATAGAAAAAGACCACCACCCTGCTTCATCCAAACAAGAATGAATGGGCAGCTGACAGTGTTAGTGGCATCGGAATGGCCCTAGTAATAATTCATTCAGTAAATATTTTCGAAGCACTTACTGTGTTCCAGACTGTAATCCAGGTGCCAGGAATAGAGCAGTGAATAAAATAAAGTCCTTTTCTTGGGGGCTCTTGTCTAATATGGCACAGGTGAGAAAAGGTTCTATGAAGATCCCAGCAGAGTAAGGGGCACAGAGGGAAATGGGCAGGTGGTTTGGTCACGGGTGTGGAGTGCTCCCAGGGGAGTGATCTCTGCTCTGGATGTGTCAGTCTAAGAAGGGGACACATGAGAAGGGGCCTGAGTGAAGCCAGAAGGAGGGGCAAGGGAGTTGCGATTTTTTATCTGAGGGAACAAACAGCAAAAGCTTTCAGAAAACCGTGAGCCTGGCAGGGCGCAGTGGCTCACGCCTGTAATCCCAGCTCTTTGGGTGGCCAAGGCAGGTGGATCACCTGAGTTCAAGACCAGACTGACCAACATGGTGAAATTTCATCTCTACTGAAAATACAAATATTAGGTGGGCGTGGTGTGGTGCACCTGTAATCCCAGCTACTTTGGAGGTTGAGGCAGGAGTATCGCTTGAACCGGGAGGCGGAGGTTGCAGTGAGTCAAGATCGCGCCACTGCACTACAGCCTGGGGAACAAGAGCGAAACTCCTTCCCTGGCGAAAAAATAAAACTGCGGGTCCCCCAAGTCCCGCCAGCACCGAGGTCAGTGAGTCTGGAGCAGCGTGGGTGAATGGGCCGTAGGGAAGGAAGTCAGGGATGAGGTAGGCATCCTATCAAGGAGGCACGGAAGGGTCATCGTGAAGGCTAGAGCTTCCTCTCAGTGATATGGTAAACCACCAAGGGCTGTGAGCAGAGGAGTGATGGAGTCTGAGTTATGTTCTGAAAGATTCATTCTGCATAATGTGTAGACACGAATATCCAAGACAGTAAGTGGAGAAACAGAGCGATTCTTTGGGAGGCGGTCTCAGGAGCCTCCTGAGAGATGCTGTGGCCTGCACTGGAGCGGGAGCAGAGCAAGTCCTGAGAAGGGGTTGAGTTAGGATGCCCCTCAAAGTCAGATGCAAGGGAATCGCCGTGAAATGGGATGTGGCTTGTGTGTCAGGGGTGGACTTCAAGGTTTGGAGCTGGAGTAACAGGCCGCCAAAGACAGCCACTTAGTGGAATGAGGCACGATTTGAGAGGGGTTTGGAGGGATCAGGAGTTCAATTTGACTACTTTAAATACGAGATGATGATGAGACATCCATGAGGAAATGCTAAGTAGGCAGTGGGATTTGTGAGTCTGGTGCTTGTTGTAGAAATCAGGGTTTGAGACAAAGTGACTAGGTCATTTCAGATGGGAACTTGATCATAATAAATAGTATGTTAAAAGAATTACTTTGCTGTTTCATGAAAGTAAGTTGGAGAGAACCTGAAAGTAGAGACCTGTAAGGAAACTCGTGCAGTCGTTTTGGCTCTGGGAGGGAATGAGGCTGGGAACGTTTTAGCATCAGTGAACAAGGAGAGACAGTGGTCATGAAGTTGGTCATTGAACCAAAGGGGAATACCTCAAATACATTTGTTTGTAGCCTTCAATGAACGAAAGCTCTGTATGAGCAAAATGGTAGTCACCACTTAAATGGAACTTTCAGAAGCTTAGCAGGAAGTTAACCAATATTGTCTGTCTAACCACTTCTCTTCTCCAAGTAAGGGATGCCAAGCCATCATTTGACCACTGCATTCCTTTCTCCTGCTTGTTGCTTCATTATGAAAGCTAAAGAACGGATGTAATTATTGCAAACTTATTGATACTAAAGTTACTAAAATGTGCTTGAGTAAAGAATAGTAAAATTATCTTTTTTGAATTCTTGACACGTAATTGAATTGAATAATTGAATGAAAAGTCATTTCTGAAATTAGGAAGAACTTCTTTTGTATGGTAGAACCATGCTAGATAATGGACCAACAAAAAAAATTCCAAATCTTCACTAAGGACGCAGAAAGCCAATCTTAATTAACCCAACAATTACAACTTCATCCCTTTTCCTCTCAATCTCCCTCAAGAAAAAGACATGAAAACTGTCTGAGTCCATTTCTGCTGCTATAACAAAATACCTTAGGCTGGACAGCTTATAAATAACAAACATTTATTTTTTTTTAAATAATTTTGAAGGCTGGAAAGTTTAAGATCAAGGCATTAGCAGATTTGGTGTCTGGTGAGGGCCTGTTCCACATTGATGGCAATTTCTTGCTGGGTCCTCACAGGGCAGAAAGGCAAAAGGAACCAACGTTATGTCCTCACATTGCAGAAGAGATGGAAGGGCCAGGCAACCCTCTAAAGCCTCTTTTATGAGGGCATTAATTCTATTCACCAGGGTAGAGCCCCTGTGGCTTCATCACTACCCAAAAGACCCCACCTCTTAACACTATTGCATTGGGAATTAAGTTTTGCCATACATTTCTGAGGGACACAGACATTCGAAGTATAGCAGAAACACACACACACACACACACACACACGCACACACAAAGACACTCCCAACACATAAACATACACACACACGTATTTTCCCCATCATTATGTGATAATTATATTTAAATTGTGAAATATTTAGTAGAACAGAGCTGTATAGCAAGAAATTTAGATCCACATGCTTAAGGGCTACTTAATGCTTTTCCTAAATATTTATATAAACACAGCCTAAAAGTCCAGGCAATACTTTTTTCCCAGATCAACTGAGGGAAAAGTAGTAGTCTGGAATAATATCCCTGCCATTAATATAAAATAAAGTAATGGCAGATAATACTTGTAAAGGAATATTTCTAGTCACCCTTCTGAAGAATGAGCTTTTATTTATTTGCACCTCAACTTTCCAGCAGTCATTTGCCTAATTTGTTGACTAGAGCTATTCCCTATATGTGGAATTGAAGATTAAATTTACTCCTGGAAAGATGGGGGAAAGATCTGAGTATGTCCAAATAACTTCATACAACTGATTGAAAATGAAAGCATATTTTTCCCATTTCTGGTAAAAGTTCAAATCAAAAACTTAATATTTAGCTTAACACATGGGTCATACCTTTACTGGTTTTACTGTAACGATTAAAACTGGAGATTCCAAGTCTCTTACGATCATCACACATCACTTCCTAGGTAGGTCTGGCCTCTGTAAGTACTGCTTCCATCCCACCCTTGAAGTTGGTTCTGGCAATTCCAACCACCTGTATTCCACAACTAATACATCTTGCAAAGTTCATGGAAATACCATAGACAAAGTGTCTCATCTTGAAAGCTGGGCTGCAGACCATTTTTTATTTGCAATTAATTATCTACAGCTGTTGGACAGCAAAGAAAGAACTAACTCTAAGCATCGGATGAATATTCCTCATGTCCTGGGGTGCAAAGTTCATTTTGCTCATGTGAATTCCACAGAACTGGAAGACAATTAAGCAGCATTTAAGCCAACATTCCCAGCTTTGCAGGAGAAAAATGAGGCTCAGAGACAGTGAGTTATATGCCCAAAGCCAAACTTCTTCTTGTTAGTGGTTGATCCAGAACATACTCTGAGTCCAGAGGGTTTTTTTGGTATGTTATATGGTATGTTTCTCTTAATTTTTTTTTTACTTTCTTAATCATAAATTCTATATAACCACAACCTACCCTTAGTTGCATATTGCTAAGAGATGTGTGCAGGGTTGTGGTTATGTGTGTGTGTGGTGAGTGGTCATGGGAAAGTCTGGGATGAAAGAGATGATGACTATGAAGGAGTCACATGCATAACGGTGAACCCTGAAATGCATTTTAGCCGGTGAGTACGTGTCCTATCAAATCGTTTCTGAGAGCTACTGAAGAAGAGAACAAAATGGCCATCTTGAGTTTTGTTTCTTTTCTCTGCTCTTGCCTCTTCTGAGAATGATGTAATGTGATGACTCGGACAAAGGGTGAGATTTTGGAGGGGAAAATAAGAAAGGCAAAGGGACTGGAGTCCCTAGAGTACACCCCTCATTACTAAGCACTGGCTGCAAAACTACATTTGGAGACTATTGAAATGTCATCAAAGCTTTAGGTAATAAGAGTCAAGAATTAATAATGTAAGCATTTTGCTCAGTCCCACAGTCATAAGCTACTAGGTAACAACTAACTTTGTCTCAAAAAGCCCTCTAAGGTACTGAGACACACCCCGTCATTAGGGGCACACATTGATGACCATCAAGTCATTGCCCTTCATTGAGTGCCCAATGAGAAGCACTGCGTCTTCCCTTTGCAGCATCGGCTCTTTCTTCCAGGAGCTTGGCAGCGGCACTGATGAGCAATGAGATTACCTGAAGGAATCAAAGGCGAGTCTGCCTTCCACTCTCCAGCAGAGAACCACTGCGGAATTATGGTAAATTATGTCGGCACCTCTTCCTGCTGTTCCAAGCTCTCATCTGTAAAATGTTAACAGTAATCTGTGAAATGCAAACCATGCATTTTCTTGTGTTCTTACAGCATAGAGGGGATTCATGAGATCGTGGCTACCAAAAAGCCCACAGTCATTGTAGAGCTACTTGTGGCGGGGAGACCCACATCCCAGCCAGTCATAACCAGCCCTGTGGCTCTCTGCAAGCTCCCACTCCTACCCTCTGAACCAACTACCTGGATATCACACTCTCTCACACACCTTTTACACCACATGCTCACACACACCTGACAAAACACACACCTCACACCACACACATACACACACCTCACATCACACACATGCTCACACACATACTTCACACTTCACACCACACACCTCACACTGCACATATACACACCTCACACCACAGACAGGCCCACACCTCACACATGGTTACACATATCTTACACCTCACACCACACACGCTCACACCCACACCTCACACCACACACTTTCACACACACACACCACACACACATACTTCACACCACACATATCACACCCACCACACACCACATACACATACACATGCCCAAACCATACGCATAGTATCACACGCATAGTATCACACGCATACTCTCTCACACATGCAACACCCACACCCAAACACCCACACCTCACACCAGACACACACCCACACACACTCACATATACCTCACACCTCACACATATCATTTACACCACACACTACATTTACACTCCTCATACAATACCAGCACCACACCCCACACACTCACACCTCACATCACACACACATCCCCACCACACACTACACACACTTCACACACACTGCACACTACACACTGTCTCACATGCACTCCTCACACCATATACCAACACCACACCCTCCCACACACACAACTCACACCACCCACACATCACACATACCACATACTATCATGCACACTCCTCACATCATACCAACACCACACCCTCCCACACACATACACTCCTCACACCACACACACATCACACACACCACATACTATCACACACACTCCTCACACCATACCAACACCACACCTTACACACTCACACACCTCACACCACACACACATCACACACCACACTACACACACATCACACGCACCACACACTATCTCACATGCACTCCTTACACCATATCAACACCACACCTTACACACCCACACACCTCACACCACACACACCACACACTATCTCACATGCACTCCTCACACCATATCAACACCACACACCCACCCACACACCTCACAGCACACACACATCACACACACCACATAATACACACACTATTTCATATGCACCCTCACACCATACCAACATCACAGCCCATACACTCACACACCTCACCCCACACACAATCACACACACACACACACACAATACACACTATCACACACACACACCCCTCACACCATACCCACTCCACACACACTCTCACAGGCCACACACACTCACTCTCCTTATGCTACCTACACTGCACCTGTGCCTCTGCCACTGTGGGCCAAGCTGCCCTCACCCTGAGGCGTGGGGGTGCTGCTGCCTTTGCCTGTGTGCTCTGTCCTCACCCAGCTCCTGGGTGCCTCTCCGTCATCCTCAGAGCTCCTAGTCACATCCTTCAATCTCCATCCACCCTCGCCTGTTCCTAGTGAGGTGCCTCCATAGAACCCTATGCTTGGGTCTGCAAGAGCCCTTGACTGGTGGGGCAGGGGGCGGGCATGGTGTTCACTTGCCGATTTTCTTCTTTACTTTGTCTTTATCTCCAGAACTCAGCACATACTCAGTGTTCAACAAATTAAATAATCCATGAATGGTGACTGAGTGATTGAGTGAAGGATGGAGAGGAATTTTTTGCACAAAGAGAATCACTTGGGAAGAGGCACTCTATAAACCTGGGATACTCTGCCTTTAACCAGAAAACTCTCAGAAGTGATCACTGGAACAATCATATGATCACGTCATCCAGTTAAACCAGCGAGCTTCCGTGAACTCAACACCTCTCACTACCACCAGTGTGAAATCCCCACCACACACACACACACAAACATGCACACACATTCGTGCTCTCTCTCTCTCTCTCTCTCCCTCTATTTCCTGGGAAACTTTGTAGTTATCAGCAAAGTCTTCACTTTTGAACACATTCATGTACCATAAAACAACCACAGTATGAAGACACAGATGGACTTAAACAGCAGAATGAGTGGGTGTCGCTACTCAAAGGTAGCCTCTGCCTTTAAGTTGAGATCTGAGGGTGGCACCCTGTCTTTTTTTACATTGTTGAGATGTCTCTTCATTCCCACATCTCTATCCAGTTTTCTTGCCAAGAATTTGCCTTTTGTTTGGGGGCCTCTAATTTGAGTTCTTAACTGAGGGTTTTTAAATGCTCTTTTTTTGGCAAATATGCTCATTTTGAAAAATTCTTACTTATCAAGTCCAAGAAACCCTTTAGCCAAGAATCATAAACGTTCAGTATTTCTTGGGCTCTGACTTTTTGTTAAGCTCTTAGAGCACTCACTTCCGTCACATATTAACTCTCTCCCTCTCCCGTCATTCCCATACAGGAAGCTGCCTCCTGTACCTGTTCTCTATCTGCTTCTGGAAATTTCAAATTATGAATCTCTTGCATGTGAGAATGTTTAGGAATTCTTCTTTTTGTTTCAGTGTGGCATGTAGTGCAAATGGCAGGCTAAATAGGAAAGAATACAAACTGCAAGTCACAAATGGGTGTGCTGATCTCTCCACCTTCCCATGGGAGTGCACAGAGACACAGCTGCCCTGACTTACCAGCATCTGTGAGGTTGAGAAGACTGTATTATTTCATTTGTTGAAGTAAATGCATCAGTTAGGACTCAGATTTTCAAATAATACCAACTCACCTCAAACTCTACAAAGCAAAGCTTATGGTGAAGATATTGGGAGATCAGAGACTGAGGGCAGGCTTGTGGCTGGGTCCCTGGCTCAGGTAGCAGGATTTTCTCTTCCTCTCCCTCCATTCAGATGCAGGCGATTCATCCTCAGGACAAGCAGCTCCCTCTGCTTCTGGGTGTGCTGCACCACCACCTCTTTCTGACCTTCATATCAGAAGATGGAAGCACCTAGAAAAGACGGATCCTAATTTTTCTGTCCTAAAATTTCTAAAGGGGGGATTTTCATTAACCCACATTGGGTTTCATGCCCACACTTGGACAAATAACCAATAACCAGGAAGTGAGGTTATCAAACTTTTATGGTGACTCCAACAATAGTCACATGAATAGAGATTGAGCAAAGAAGTTTTTAGAAAGGGATGCTGGGTAAATTATACTAATTATCGATGTATCTAGGACAAAATAGTGTCTACCCCTGTGTGTCACAGATATAACCAAGGTGCATTGTTAGTTATGCTTTAGCTTCCGCCCTCAACCTAGTTTATACCAACTCCCTACTTCCCCTAACACACACACACACACACACACACACACACATACACACATACACACAATGGGCAAAGAATCCATTCCCATATACAGGCTAGAGAGCTTGCCTTGGAAAACGGTGGCCTACATCATTAGTGTATTTAAAATTAATAATTAAAAAAAATGCTAAACAAATGAAGCTCATTGGGAAATGCTAACCCTTGATCCCTAGACCCACTGGATATTTTGTCTAAAACTTCATTAAATTCTTCTTATGTTACCCAAAAAGCTGACTTCATGGCTTTTTGTAAAGTATGCCTGAAAGCCAATGGAGATAATAGTGTCCGTGATTTCTGAAATAGTTACTTTTTCCTTCTCCTGTTTTTCAGTTTCTGAAATAGTTTCCATCAAATCTTCCCTGTCCACAGTTTACCCATCCAAAGATAGAGGTAGGTGAGGCTGAAATTTTTCATGATGGCAGAACCATGGTGAATAACATTGTGTGTTAAGAGCAGGCTTAATTTTGGTGATATATTCCATTATTCTTAAAATCATTTGTGAATATAGGAATACAATTTTTATTATCAGACTTAGGGTCATCTCATAAGATCATTAGCTCACACAATGAAGTACAGAGGATATATAGGGGTCAGAGGGAACCGTTTTGAACAAAACCATGCCCTTTCAGCCAGGAGGAGAAGAGATGCAGGTCTAAGGAGACATTTAAAGTTATTTTTCCTGCTGTCCCAGTTTCAGCTAAGGCCCAAAGTATGAGGTTTGGGCTAAGGCCCCAAAATCATTACATTATGTGCCAAGTCTGATCACATGTTAAGAGAGGCCACCAGACCACCGATGAGTACCTTGCTAAGAAATTATACAATAGATCCTTACAGACCAGCCGATCACTCACCTCCAGACTTCAAGAAATGGTAAATTATTCACTATGGAGCCTGAAGAGAACAGCAATTGGGATTCCACTGAAAATCAATATTCCTATGCCCTGTGTTTTCCTGCCTCATAGGCAGAGGGATAAGTATATCTCCGCGAAGGTGGCATACAGGGAACAGCTTGGCACTTGCTTCCTAGAACACAAAGGACACAAGTACTTGTATCCTAGCCATACCAGAGAACTGTAAAGGTGGGTGTTGGCTGGCTGCCTGGGGATGGCAGAGTGAGAGGAGGAGAAAACTGTAATGGCAGTGTTAAGCAGGAAAGCTTGCAAAAGTTCTGTGGGCCAGAGGCCAACTCCATTGCAGAGTCTGAGTCCTCTTGAGAGAGACTCCAGCCAAGCAGACTGCTTGGAGGATGAGTTTAATTCAAGAAAGAATAAACCATAAGAAATAAGTCTTACAAAGACATGAAAGGCAGCCAATTGGAGAAGGAAGGACACACCCAAGAAAAGAGAACCCAGTGATACGGCTGGTCTTCAAAAAAAAAAAAAAAAAATTCAGCAGGTCCCCTAGGAAAGAAAGAATCCAACTCTAAGAATCCACAAGACCCAGATAAGTAAGATAGTTCCTCTTCCTTACCTCTCTTCCCAGCCCTCAACCAGAATCTTGGACAGATTCCAAAGCAGCAATGAGTAGAAGAGGATATGAGGCTGGAAAAAAAGAATACCAGCACTGACCCCTTCCTACTGCAGGCTTCCCAGGGTGAGTTGGGCCTCGTGTGCCAATGGAATCAGGATGTGAGTGTGGACATTACATTGAACTAGAGTTTAGTAACTTGGAAAACAAAAATTATTCTGCCTTTACCTGACAGTGATTGGAATTCACAAAACATGTCAACATCCCCTCAAAATGCTCTCAAATATATGTTCTTTGTGGGGGATAAAAACCTACTTATAAGATGTAGTTCTTACTATCAAGAAACTTCGAGTATAGTAGACAGGATACAAGAGATAAATAAAGCTCGGTGTTGCCAAATGAATGAGGACAAGTTCTGAGCAACAGGGGAGTTCAAAGAATCCAAAGGAAGGTGTAAGTACTTCTTGCCAGATTTTTAGCAAGGCTTCATTTAGGGAGGCAGATTTTAGCTGAGCCCTACATTGTGGGAAAAAGCTGGGCACTTAGAGGGGGAAGATGCATCCCACCAAAGGATGTGTAGGAGCCAAATAATGGGGAAAGATGTAGGGAGCAGAGTCCCAGGCACAGTGTCTCTGGTCTGTCAGGAGTGACAGGTGGGATAGAGGAGTGGCCGTACAGAGGTACCACTACTGTTCCTCACAAGGCATAGCTATGCTTCCCCACCAGGTGGGACACTGGAGCCACTCCTGCTGAACGGGAAGCACACTGCACCGAGCCTTTTATTGAGGTCTGTGCTACAAATCTACATATCAAGAGTGCATATTTTGACTAACCCTTGCAATTTGAAGAAGAAACAATGAACAGAAACAAGTCTTGTGATCTATACTTTCCCTGTCAGAAATGTAACTTGGGCAACCCCACCATAACCTCAGGACCAATGAGAAAAGTCCCAAGTTTGGAGTCTGTTTGAAAGGGTCTTCAAATGGCGGGTATGATTAGAACCTCAAATTTCAGGCATTATATCATCATGCATTTCAGCATCAGTTGCATTAACTATATTGCATATGTTTCATGCTAAATATGAATATTACATTCAACCAGATTTAGTAACCTCAAATGAAATCATCTAAAATCCCTAAGATTTCTGAGAATGCTAATCCAGTTACCTCCAATACCTATACATTTATTTGAAACCATTGATTTATTTTTACTTCTATGTAATTTTACTCATCCATCCATCTGTTTCTCCATCTATCTTCCAGAAGTACAGACAAGAGTTATCTTATAAGCACATCTCTTCACTATGGTAAAGTTCTCCTGTATGTATGGACAGATAAGACTAGTAGGCTTCCCTAGCTCTGAAAGAATGTGTGAAGTTGAACTTTATTTTAAATTTGTGCTCTACCACCATCCATCAGGTGGAACAAAGAGATCCTTTGCTTGACATGCAGCAGTCTGGAGGGGGTTGAGCTGGTCTGCATAGGAAGGGATTAAAACTCCCCTTCTTTCAAACATTTAATGTTAAGGCTACCAGTCAGAGTGTATAATGGAAAATGAATGTATCTGTACCAAACACTATTTATTGTCCTGCATTCAATAACAAAAGTTCACAGATCAATTTTTTATTACTAATGCAGAAGTGAGAGTTGAACTAGTAATATTGTCCTATTGTACTTTTCTGTCTAGATCTTTTGTTCTACATTCTTGGATCACTCAGAACTGAAAATAATTATGTCGATAAAGGCGCTCAAAGAATAAGACTTTTCTTTTGGAAAAGCGAGGATTAATATCAACCCCCAGTTGAATGACTGCCACCCACTGGATTTCTAGTATGTATTAAAAGTGGTCAAAAAACTCTTTTGCTATTAACTTAGCACAAATAAGTATGGATCTCCTGCATAAGTAAAGTTTCTTAAAAATACATTTTATAGCTAGGTACGGTGGCTCACACCTGTAATCCCAGCACTTTGGGAGGTCAAGATGGGCGGTTCACAAGATCAGGAGATCCAGACCATCCTGGCCAACATGGTGAAACCCCGTCTCTACTAAAATACAAAAAATTAGCCAGGTGTGGTGGTGTGCGCCTGTAATCCCAGCTACTTAGAAGGCTGAGGCAGGGGAATCACTTGAACCCAGGAGGAGGAGGTTGCAGTGAGCCGAGATCACCCCATTGCACTCCAGTGTGGCGAGCAAGACTCTGCCCCCCCAAAAAAAATACATTTTATAAGATCCAAGTTTGGAACCATCTGATCAGTAACACCCTTCTACCAGAAACATGACCCTGAATATCACGAGCAAATCTCAGTTTTCCAATTACACCATCTCTATTTCCTAGCTGAGCCACAGAGAATCTGAGGCAAGAGCAAGAGGTGACATAACTAGCCCATGAGAATATTTACATATAGGGATAATCAGGTGAATACAGGTTAATTCAGGGTAATTAACACTGCAGTTTCTCTTGAATAGTGATAATTATCCCTGTATGTGAATACTGGTGATTACAGGTTAATTACAGGATAATTAACCATGTGAGTTCTCTTGAATAGTGATCATTATCCCTGCATGTGAAATTCCTTTCATAAAGTAGATACCAATCATCTCTGTGGCATTTCACATCTTAGAATCACATTGGAGAGTAAGTCAGTCACAGTGAGGGACTGTCTTATAAATGGTCTGAAGTCTTGAGCCATGTTAAATTATTTATTTTTAAAGCACTTGAAATTTATCCCATTATGATATAAGCCATATTTATTATAGAAATGTATTCTTGTGATTAAAAGTGTTTTGGTTTTTTTTTTTTTTTTTTTTTTTTTTTTACAAAAAGTCAATCAAAAACCAGTGAGAATGTTTGTGACATCCTAGCCAGAGGACCCCAAGTTTGATGAAATGGAAGCATTATGTTCATCTTGCCAGATAGACTATTATAGGCCATGTCTTTCAACCTTTTCTATCTCCTCCTCCAATTTAAAATGTCAAGAATGAATTTTGATTCTACACTAGAAAGACATTTCTAGAATATAGTTGATTTGTGCCATCTACAAAATCAAAGAAAGGAAATAAATGAATGTTTTTCAGCTTTTTCTCCACTCTTAAGACTTCTTTCTTTACATCCTTGTCAACTGAATGCCCAACCACAATGGTGAAACGAAGAGAAATGAGAAATTAATCTCATCTTCCACCAGTAGGATCCATTTCTTTAAGATACTGTCTTTGAGAAAATCTCTTTGAGATTTTTTATAGCATTCCTGGCATTTCGAGACTTGGAAAATGATCAGTCCCCTAATTCCAATCGAAGTGGATGAGAGGGAGAGTGAAATATGAACAGTAGGCAGTGGTTGTGAGTCCTGGAGTGAAATGTGCTGTCATCATCTCTTCAGGATGTCAAAATAAATGTTTGACATAAAATGGTACATATTTGAACCTTTCAATTATCCTTTCTTTTTTTGTAAATGACAGAGTGAAAACAAATTATGTGGATGGATTTGATAACAAACACAGGATAATATTCTGCCTCGTTTAATCATTTGGTCCTATTCACTATTTTTTTTTTTTTTTGAGATGAGTTTCACTCTTGTTACCCAGGCTGGAGTGCAATGGCATGATCTTGGCTCACCGCAACCTCTGCCTCCTGGGTTCAAACAATTCTCCTGCCTCAGCCTCCTGAGTAGCTGGGACTAGAGGTGCACGCCACCATGCCCAGCTAATTTTTTGTATTTTTAGTAGAGACGGGGTTTCACCATTGACCAGGAGGGTCTCGATCTCTTGACTTCGTGATCTACCCACCTCGGTCTCCCAAAGTGCTGGGATTATAGGCGTGAGCCACCGTGCCCGTCCCCTATTCACTATTTTTAGTGACAAACTCAAGCCCTGATTTCCAGATGCCACAGCTTCACATTTCAAGAAAGAAAATAAAAATCAAAATGACAACGTGTCCAGGAATTGCCCACAACATGTCCAAAAATATATTTTCAATAACAGCTATTGTCTTCAAAGTTTATGCAGTTCTGAAAAATGAGGTTTGGATTTAAACAAGTCTGGTGCCATGTTAGAAAGACAGGTAATCAGATGGTGTCAAAATGAAGCATTATCAATGCAATGATAAAGTTATTTCAACTGAGACCTCTAATCAGAGGTCATGTAACGAGTTCTAAGATAAAGCAAATCAACCACAAAGCATGGTCAGGCAAAAAGAGATGCAGAAGGCAGTATCGCTGCCTGATAATCTCCCTCCTACCCTAAAATGGACCTTGGCTGATGGCCAGAGTGAGCATGAGTCCATTAACCACTCTTTCAACACATCATCAGTCCAAACTGCAAGGATGGCTCCAAAGAAGCAAGTGTGTGAATCAATCCAAATGCTTGAAGCACTTTGGGGGAAGGAACAAATCAGAAGGAAGGGCAGTTGAGTACACAAGTGTGGGTTAAGATGCAGAGATTATAGGGGAACTTTTATTTCTTATAGCCAGTAAGTACACATCTTCAATGAATCAGTTGTTTTCCCCATTCTAATCCTTTACTACATTCTAAAAAGACTGTAAAATATTGAGCTTTTCAATCAGTTGCAGGGCTTCTTTTTCCTAATCCATAATTACATTATTAAAAGAGCTTTTGAAATATTGAGAATTACAGCTTTGGAAGTTCTTTTAAGAACTCTTCTTAAAGCTTCTTCATGGTTTCTCAGTGTCCATTTTTCCTAGCACACAGGAACCACTACTGTAGGCATGACTAGCACATATGATTATTTGTTCACAGGATTGGACCCGTGGCTTCTTTACTGCAGAACTCACAGTGGAAAATATTTCATCATCTTCAAGCATTATTTCTCAGGCATGGAGCCAACAAGAAGTGAAACAGAATCAGAAAGTTTCTCTTCGGTATCCTTTCCCACCTTCTATCAGTGCCTGCTTCTCTCCCCTCCCTGATGCCTACTTCTCTTTGTTCTCTAGTCTCCCAGTTGGGCAGGCCAAGCCCACACCACAATTACCCATGTTCCAAATGCTCAGAGACCTGTACAAAGTGTGTCTCCCTCTCCCTGTAGGAAAAAGATGGTATTGTCCATTGCTGTGTCCCCTGCTGACGTCCAGACGATGTCCACAGTGCATATACCTCTGGGAGACCTAGCGATGAGGTCCAGTAGGTGCCCACTCAGGGTTTGGGTGAGACCAAGAGGCCACTATGAGGCTACCCTCTCTTACACCAGCACTGACGGTGAAGCCCAGACTTTTTGATTACTGCCAATGCCCTGCCCTAAATTCCTCTGGCAAGTCCTACCTGGAGTGTTTTTTTCTGCACTCCTTTAATTCTCCTTCTCTCTTGTATCCACTCATATTGACATATTGATTATTTTACCTGCAACAGCATCCCTTGAGCAATATGCAAATATATTTAACTCTAAGGCTACCTTCCCCCTCAAACTTGCAGAAATGACATAAAAACAAATATAAATATCTGCAATAGCATAAAGTGGTAGATATACGCTATACCAAGGAACTTAACAAAAAATTAACATGTACTAAAAACTCAGCATAATGCAGGAGAAAGAATCTAACGAGTGACAAAAGAAACCAAAAGGAGTAGGTATTTCCATTGCAGTTAGATGGGAATTTCATTTTTACAAAGTAGAAAGAAAACAAGCAACAGAACAGGGCTGCGTCAGAGAGATAAAAATCTAACAAAGAGGAGATACTAGCCAATTCATCCCAAATGGAAAGGAGCATGGATGGCTCCTTCTCATTTGGGATGAATTGGCTAGGATTATTGAAAAGGCCTAACACTAATTAGAAACAGAGCATGAACTGGAAGATTTTTCATTTCACTCTTTCAGTATGAGACACATCAAAATTCCAGTTTCCAAATGACTGCTTCTGTTCATATTTCTTCACTGTTATGAGTGCATTCCAAGTTTCTAACTGCCACCTCTCCAAACTCTCAATTCAATTCTTCTATACATTTATTTCAACATTTCATTGTTCTCTTGAAAGACGGAGGAGCAGTGTCTGTTTATGCATGTTCTGTTTTAATCAATTTGTCTCAGCAATTACTATTATTTTTGCTCCAGAGGATGCTAAAGAGACTGCTACTTTTCTGAGGGGAGTGTGCTAGACGCCTGGGGAATGCAGCTCTCTCTCCCACTGCCACTCTTGGAGGGTTCCCCAGAGATTTTCCTGTATGAGTGAAAAGATGGGGTCCTATTGGCTTTGGGGCTTGATTTCTAAGACCTGTTTTAAGACCAGGCATCCCTTCCTCTTTTCTAGGTTGCTCTATGACTGATCACTGACATAAAGCAACCTAGAAAAGAACCTGAAGGCAGCCTGGTTGTGGTAAACGTGGCCAGGAGGCTTCCTGCCAGTCCCAACCAAAATTCACAGGAAGCACCAGCTCTCTATCCCTACCAGTGAGCCATTGTCACAGCACTTCAGCTGTTCCCTTGAAAGCTATTCTTCAAGATTTGAAAATGATTGTTGAAGGTAACATTGATTGTTTTTATGTTGCTACATTCTGGAAATTCATAAATCCTATGTGGAAGTAATATGCTAAACAGAAACCATTGATTCACTGAAAAAATAGCAGGTAATCTTCAGCCAAATTGAACTAGCAGGCAAATGATTTTTCTTCTTTTTTTCCCCTTTCTTTTTCTTTTGGATTCCACTAGTCAAAATCATTCATTCCTAAATATTTCCTAAGCATATATTATGTTGTGGGCACTGCCTGGGCAGTAAGAATAAAACAGAAAGTGAGGCAGATTGGGAACAAGGGGATAGACTATGTCCGTATCTGGGGAAGAGAATTCCAGGCAGAGGAAACAGCAAATGCAAACGCTGCAGGAGGTGAGCTATGCCTGGCGTATACTAGGAACAGTGAAGGAGCCAGGCTCATCAAGCAGAGGGACAAGGTCAGGGAGGCCGCTGGAAGGACTTTGGTTTTCATTTCACATGAGATGGGAAGCCCTCAGCAGGTTTGATGCAGAGAAGTAACAGCGTATGACTTTGGTTTTAACGGGATCTCTGAGGCTGCTGTGTGAAGACCGGAACTTAGAGAGGCTATGCCTGTTGCATTTTGTAACCATCCCCATTTTTAAAACTTTTTTTAAAAAAACTTTTGTTACATTGCATGTGGCAAGTCACATAGTCGTGTTCTTTGAATATCTGAAATGATATAAAGTATAGCCAGGCTGAAGTAATCGGTGATTAAAATCCAAACTCCGAATTCTCTCTAAAAACAAAAAAGCCACTTTTGTTTTCAAATTACAGCAAAGATTTGATTAGCCCAGAGGAATAAAATGTTCTGATTAATTCACTTTTCTCATTAACTGATGAGTTAATTTGATGGGAAAACAAATAGGAAAGAAAACTATCCCTCTCCCTGCCTTTAACCAGCAAAATACATGAAGCATAATTAAGGCTATTGTGATGGTAGAATGTTCCTCATGCTTCAAGTCGGTGTTGGAAATACGTAAAGTGACAGATGATTCCTGATCTGGGACAATGAAAAGACAGGCTTAGGGGGCCAGGCATGGTGGCTCACACATGTAATCCCAGCACTTTGGAAGGCCAAGACAGGGGAATCACTTGAAGTTAGGAGTTCGAGACCAACCTGGCCAACATGGCAAAAGCTGATTTATATTAAAAATACAAAAAATTAGCCAAGTGTGGTTGCACATGCCTGCAATCCCAGCTACTTAGGAGGCTGAGGCAGGAGAATCACTTGAACCCAGGAGGAGAAGGTTGTAGTGAGCCTAGATGGCATCATTGCACTCCAGCCTGGGCAACAGATCGAGACTCCGTCTCAAAAAAGAAAAAAGAAAAAGAAAAGAAAGAAAAACAGGCTTGGGAACAGGATAGAAACAAATACGAAAAAAAAAAAAACTTTCCATCTCCCTGTCTTTAATAAGCAAAATATATGAAGCGTAATTAAGGCTATTGTGATGGCAGAATCTTCCTCATACTTCAAGTCAGTGTTAAAAGCACGTAAAGTGACAGACAAAGCTGAGACAATGACAAGACAGGATTGGGGACAGAATGGAGGTTTGAGGGGACCGTGGCCCCAGAAAGGAGGGGAGGAAGCACCACAAAGACACTTGAGAAATTTTCTGCTGCAGAATTAACTCTTTTAATGGAGCTAAGTCAACGTGATTCTGTTCTACATGGAAACGAGAGGAGACGCATGCAGAAGGAAGCATCCGGACATACTCTTCAGCCCTCATCCCAGTGAAAGGCTGACAGGAGCCACTGATTCCTGCTTTTCTTTTTGTTTTTCTTCTTTTTTTTTCAGATGTTGGGAAACACTGCAAAGGAGAAAGGAGTTACAAAGTGCCTACAGAAGTTGGTTATGAGTAACATATAAACAAGGAACAACAAACTGGGGAAGGCCACAGGAGTCCTCTGAGGACAAAGGCCTCTCCATGCCTCATGTTCCAGTGCAGGGTGACCTCGGCTCTGTTACCATAAACATTGTGCTCAAGGATGTAAAACTCCTTCGTAGCACTGTGACGTAGCCAGACTTCTAGGCTCCTTGTAAGGCCCGTGTTCCATCAGCTGCACATAGATAATACGCTAAAGATAACCACGTGTCCTTGTTTTGTGAAACTCCCAAACCACCACTGTTATCAATCCTTAGAATGATACACCAGTTCCGGCTCTCTGATTCACTTCCAGCTCACTGATCCATCCCACCATCACTCCACCCCTACCCTGTAGATCAAAGTGATTGTAACCAATAAATAGAGTGGATGATCAGAGCTTGGGGCCTTCACTGCCTCCACCAGAGTAATAAAGTGATGCCCCCCTGGTCCCACTTTTTCTCTTAATCTGTCTTTTTCTCATTCCTTTGTTTCCACCAAAGTTGGGGTACCCACGGGTAATATAGGGCTGGCTCCCTACATTCTGGTGCCCAATGTGGGGCTCATGGATCCCTACATTCTGGTGCACCAACGTGCGGGGCTTATGAATTCCCTACATTAGATTTAAGGATGGTTTATTACACAGTAATAAATGGAACACATCCCTCTCTAGCTCCAGGGTTTCTAGAAGAGAATTCTTCTTTAAAAAATTTTTTTTAATGATTATACTTTAAGTTCTGAGACACATATGCAGAATGTGCAGGTTTGTTACATAGGTATACACATGCCATGGTGGTTTGCTGCACCCATCAACCCATCATCTACATTAGGTATTTCTCTTAATGCTAGACCCCCCACCCCCAACAGGCCCCAGTGTGTGATGTTCCCCTCCCCTGTTCAACCCCCACTTATGAGTGAGAACACGTGGTGTTTGGTTTTCTCTTCTTGTGTGAGTTTGCTGAGAATGATGGTTTTCAACTTCATCCATGTTCCCACAAAGGACATGAACTCATCCTTTTTATGATTGCATAGTATTCCATGGTATATAGGTGCCACATTTTCTTTATCCAGTCTATCATTTATGGTCTTTTGGGTTGGTTCCAAGTCTTTACTATTGTGAACAATGCTGCAATAAACATACCTGTGCATGTGTCTTTATAGTGGAATAATTTATAATCCTTTGGGTATCTAACCAGTAATAGGATTGCTGGGTCAAATGGTACTACAAGACTACAGTAACCAAAACAGGATGGTACTGGTAACAAAACGGATATGTAGACTTACGGAAAGAACAGAGGGCTAAGATATAACACCACACTTCTACAACCATCTGATCTTTGACAAACCTGACAAAAACAAGCAACGGGGAAAGGATTCCCTATTTAAAAAATGGTGTTGGGAAAACTAGTTAGCCATATGCAGAAAACTGAAACTATGCCCCTTCCTTATACAAAAATTAACTCCAGATGGATTAAAGACTTAAGACCTAAAACCAAAAAAATCCTAGAAGAAAACCTAGGCAATACCATAGGCATGGGCAAGGACTTCATGACTAAAACAACAAAAGCATTGCCAACAAAAGCCAGAATTGACAAATGGGACCTAATTAAACTTAAAAGCTTCTGCACAGCAAAAGAAACTATCATTAGGGAGAATAGGCAATCTATAGAATGGGAGAAAATTTTTGCAATCTATCCATCTGACAAAGGGCTGATATCCAGAATCTACGAAGAACTTAAACAAATTTACAAGGAAAAAACAACCCATCCAAAAGTGGGCAAAGGATATGAACAGACACTTCTCAAAAGAAGACATACATGAGGCCAACAAACACATGAATACGAGCTCGTCATCACCCGTCATTAGAGAAATACAAATCGAAACCACAATGAGATACCATCTACACCTGTTAGAATGGCAGTCATTAAAAAGTCAGGAAGCAATAGATGCTGCAGAGGATGTGGAGAAATAGGAACACTTTGACACTGTTGATGGGAGTGTAAATTAGTTCAACCATTGTGGAAGACAGTGTGGCGATTCCTCAAGGATCTAGAATCTAAAATGCTCTTTGCTTTTCTTGCAGGCCCCAGTGTTCTCACATTGGCTCACGTGTCATCATGTACCGTTTTACCTATGCCGACTCATACCATTTATCTCTGTTATAATTCCTGTTTTCTGGGCACACTCACAAAATAAACTTGTACTCAGTGAAATTTTTTAGACTATAGCCAAATTACTCTGCAAACACAGGTTGATCATTCCCAGAACTCCTGTTATTTTAATAATGTAACTCTCATCAGACAGCACTGTCTGACTCTGAAAGCCTTCTAAGTGTTTTCTTTTTTTCCCAAGTGATTGAGTTGCTTCTTTGTTCTCTGCCATTACCCAGCAGGGAAGGCTGCTAAGCCCCTGGATTTAGACTCTGGGATTATATGCCTAAGCTTAGGAGCAGCTGCACCAGCCACTAAGCACCACAGTCGACTTATCCCTTCAGCCTTTTAGATGCCATAGGTGCAGTTGCATGAGCTGAGACTAATGCAGTTTATTAAATGGAAGGGACTATACATATCTCATGACAAGCTATAAATTCATTTGCATATTGTGCAGTAATAAGCTAATACATCCAAACATCAGTTTAAGAGATCTAGGCAGTTGAACTGGATGTATATGCATTAAAACAGGCCTGGATAGGAGGCAAAAATACCCATGTATTATTCATGGAGTTCCACTTCCTTTGCTGATCTATACCATGGCAGACAGACAGAGTGCCGGCATCTGCTGAGCAGTACAGCAACCTGAAATGTGTACAATGTTGATCAAAATACTGAAAAGCAATTACTTATTCAAGATTATCTTTTGCAATTTTTCTTACTTTAGAGTTTTGGAATTTTTAGATAGAAATGAGGAAATGAAGGAATTTGTCTTTTTCTGGAGAACTATTGGGACTCTCTACTGATTCACTCAGTCCCTGACTAATGGAAGACATGTTTCACAATTAACAATGTTGTCTAAGGCTATTTCAGCCATTCTATCAATGCCTTCATTTTCTTCTCTTGAATGCTCATCATTATTAACATCAATTAATTGTAAATTAACTATTATTTTAGAGTCAAGTAGTGAGGGGAAAATTAAGGATGAAAATGGATATATAGAAAGTGGAATATGATATTACTATTTACTGACTTTTTCCTGCCTTTCTAACAGCACAGAAAGAAATCAGATGATGTTTCATGGCTTGCCTAGACTCTAAAACCAAACTCAAGGCATCAGATATTGGGCAACCCTGTTCATTGTTGATCTTGCCAGTAAAATGTAAGCACAAGGAGAGTAGGGATTTTTATCTTTTTTATTCTTGGCAATTATCCCAGCCCCCAAAACAGATCCCTTAGATCTGTGCACAGTACATATCTGCTGAGTGAATGAAACACTGCATGTATGTTCACCATGGCAAGGAACATACCCCAAATTATGACATTGGCAAGCCTTCCAACTTTTGAGAACTACATAAAGCCTACGGGTTTGGAAAAAGCTCTCAGGTTCTTAAGAAGGAATCATTTCCTATGTGACCAAAAACAAGGTACTTATTGTCACTAAGCTTTGGTTTCTTCATCTTTCAAATGGGTAGATTAATATCTACTCTATAAAATATGCAGCATCATTTTTAGGATAAAATAAAATAACATTAAAAATAAATTAATAGTTGTAAAGATACTCTGAAAAATAACTGCACAAAGATATTATTATTTATTTTTTTATTTTTATTTTTTTTTGAAAGAAAGAAAAGAAAGAGTGAAAGAAAGAAAAAAACAAAGAATGTAAGAGAGAAAGAAAGAGGAAGAGAAAGAGGGAGAGAGAACGGGATTCTTGTTCTATTGCCCAGGCTAGAATGCAATCTAGAAATGGGTATTAAAAACCTCTTTTATGCCAATAATTGTGCTTAACAATGGAGACAGGAAGGAATAA
>CAUYLG010027637.1:0-24150 GCA_963573385.1 Cacajao melanocephalus | reverse complement strand
TGAAAGTGGAATGCTAATGTCTCCAGCTATTACTGTATTGGAGCCTATCTCTCTTTACCTCTAATAATATTTGCACCCAACACTGAAAAAAATATTTGCACCCAGTGTTGGGTGCATATATATTTACAATTGTTATATCCTGTGGTTGAATTGATCCCTTATCATTACCTAATGATCTTCTTTGTCTTTTCTTGGAGTTTTTGTCTTGAAATCTATTTATCCAATATGAGCATAGGACATACTCATCTTTTTTTGGTTACCCTTTGCATGGAATGTGTTTTTCCTTTCCTTTATTTTCAGTGTATCTGTATCTTTATAGGTGAAGTGTGTTTCTTGTAGGTAACAGATCATACATAGGTCTTGATTTTTCATCCATTCAGCCACTCTATGTCTTTTGATTGGAGACTTTAATTCATTTATGATGTTATTGATAAGTAGGGAGTTACTCTTTCCATTTTGTTATTTGTTTTCTGGTTGTTTGTGGTCTTTTCCTTCTTTCTTTTTTTCTGTCTTCCCGTTACTGAAAGTGATTTTCTCTTGTGGTATGATTTAATTTCTTGCTATTTATTTTTTGTGTATCCATTGTATGTTTATCCATTGTATGTTTTTTGATTCAAGGTTACTGTGAGGCTTGTAAATACTATCTCACCACCCATTATTTTAACCTGATGACAACTTGACACTGACTGCATAAACAAACACACAAAGAGAAAACTGATAAGGAACTCTATGCATTAACTCCATCCCCTCACTTTTTAACTTTTTCTTGTTTCTGTTTATGTCTTGTTGTACTATCCATGACTTGAAAGTTGTTGTAGTTATTATTTTTGATGGGTTCATCATTTAGTCTTTCTCCTCAAAATAAGAGCAGTTTATACACCACAAATAAATACAGTGCTTTAATATTCTGGTTTTCAGGGGGCCTACTGTTAACAGTGAGTTTTATAACCTCAAATGATTTCTTCTTGCTCAATAACATCCTTTACTTTCAGATAGAAGAAGTCCCTTTTAACATTTCTTGTAGGACAGGTCTGGTGTTGGTGAAATTCTTCAGCTCATGTTTGTCTGGGACGATCTTTGTTTCTCTTTCATGCTTGAAGGATACTTTCAGTGAATATACTATTTTAGGATAATTTTTTTTTCCTTCAGCACCTTTAATATGTTATGTAACTCCCTCTTGGCTTGTAAGGTTTTCACTGAAAAGTCTGCTGCCAGATGTGTTGGAGCGCCATTGTATGTTACTTGTTTCGTTTCTCGTGCTGCTTTTAGGATCCTTTCTTTATCCTTGACCTTTGGAAGTTTGATTATTAGATGCCTTGAGGTAGTGCTCTTTGGACTAAATCTGCTTGGTTTTCTACGACCTTCATGTACTTGAATGTTGATATCTTTCTCCAGGTTTCAAAAGTTTTTTGATATTATCCCTTTGAATATACATTCCACACCAATCTCTTTGTCTACCTCCTCTTTAAGGCCAACAGCTCTTAGATTTGTCTCTTTGTGGCTATTTTCTACATCTTATAGGTGTGCTTCCTTGTTTTTTATTCTTTTTTCTTTTGTGTTCTCTGACCATGTATTTTCATATAGTCTGTCTCCAAGCTCACTAATTCTTTCTTCCACTTGATGAGTTCTATTATTAAGTGATTCTGATGTGCTCCTTATTACATCAATTGCATTTTTCAACTTTAGAATTTCTGTTTGATTCTTTTTAATTATTTCAATCTCTTTGTTAAATTGATCTAATTTTGAATTCCTTCTCTGTTTTGCCTTGAATTTCTTTGAGTTTATGAAAATTGTCAAAGGTTTATGTTCAAATCACCAAATTCTGGTTCCAGGTTCTTTGCACACATGCTACACAATCCATTCATGAATCTGAAGCTTATACTTAGTTTCTGCTAAAATACATCATTCATTCAAGATGCATTAATGAAGTAGATCTATAAAGACTTCAGTGGGGGTGATTGAGTTGAGAAAGATTTACATTGAAGCAACACCAACAACTTGCAGTCATACACTGACAACCATGTTCTTTATAAATCCTTTTGGCTCCCATGCTATTTGGGGCTTTTCATTTGCACTTGTTCCATAGAGTGCCCATCCTTTAACCTTCACCTCGGTACTTCCCATCCCCACCCCATTTTCTTGAGTCTTTTTTTCCCTCTAATTCAATCCCTTCAATTGTGTTAGTTTACTAAAGGAGACTACTTGTACTTTATAGAGTTTTCATGTCTTGCATCACAGTGTGATCTAAAGTCCTTAGTCAGCAAAGATCATTAAATTCCCTAGAAATCATTACTTGCTTTCTGTGTTAAAAGGCACATTTGAACAAGTTTGGTCTTTTCAGTGGGTATTATGACATGTCACTGAGATCCCCTTTCAGGACTGATGAACCTCTTCCCTGGGTAGTGATAATATTGTTGCTGTGAGCCCTTAGCTATTGGCCTTCTTACAAAATTGGCTCAGGTGAAGATAGTCTCCTTACCCAAGGTCATGGTCCCATTCTAGAAGCAGTACACAACTAATGACTGATCCATGTCGAGGTATAAAGGCCCTGATTCCTTCCTTAAACTCAGAAACTTTGACAACCATGTCAGCCTCAGAGCTCCCTGTGGGATCAGCTGACTGAGCTGAGGTCTTTGTTGTAACTATGTTGTGGCTTAACCTTTCCCCCTTCTCCATCCTGCTTTCCTCCTTCTATAATCTAAATGTTTGTATCCCCCTAAAATTCATATGTTGAAATCCTAACCTTCAATGCAAAGGGATTAGGAGATGGGGGTCTTTGATAGGTGATTAGATCATGAGGGTCCTACCACCCTTATAAAAGAAACGCTGGAGCGCTCCCTCCCCTTTTCCACCAAGTGAAGACACAGCACAAATACAGCCGCTATGAACGAGGGAGCAGACCTTCACCAGAACCTGATCATGCTGACACTCTGATCTTAGAGTTCCAGGCTCCAGAGCTGTGAGAAATAAATTTGTTTGGAAGCCACCAAGTCTAAGGTATTCTGTTATAGAAGCCTGAATAGACCTAGACACTTCCTTTTCCTTCCATAATCATTAATCCTGACCCTGCTGTCTAACAAATAACAGAGATCTTATCTCCGAGTCTACTTCCCAGCTGCAACAGTCCTTTGGTAGTTAGGAATATGTAACAAGTAAGATAAAGATGTTTGAGAGGGAAGGAGAAAGTAAAAAATGTGGAGAGACCTAAAAGAATATAAGAGGCTAAGAGAAGAAGTGTAGATGGGAGTAACCAGGAGTTTCAACACCTACGAGTGAAAATTTCAGTTGTGGCATCTTAGTAGAATCAGTCTGAAAATATTATAGGAGAGTGAGTAGCAATTGATGGAGACAGAACACTAAGAAAGGAAATGACTCAAATAGGAAACTTTTATTATACTATAAAAATATCTCTATTGTAGTCAAAGTAGCATAGTACATTTATCTTTGTGTTTCCAGCAGTTTTGAGATATACAATGTTATACTTCTTTGAGACACGATTTTTGGTTCATTGATTACAAATCCAAATATTTTTACTTCTTATCTAACTATAGAAGCAGAGGATAAATGCCTAATTATAAAAACTAGGATTATTATAGCAACCTATTTGAAAAACAATTCCCAAAAGACATGGGCTGTGAAAACCATTGAAAGATATTTACTTGGTTTTGGTCACGGTAGATTCACATCTGGCATTTGGTCGATCACTCATTAAGTATTAATTGGCTTTATTTATGCAATTTCAAGGCTCTTTTTATCCTTTGAAGGATTTTAAAATGTGCATGTAACAGTTAATGGCATATTAACTATTTAAGTAAAAGGCACTTGAAAAGCAGTGGGTACAAAAAGATTACTTTGACCTTCATGTTGTTTTTTAAAAGCATAGGATGAGATTCCCATGTGAAAAACCCTCTTGATATAAGAGGCAACATCTTTATTTTTTAGAAAGAGAAGTCAAAAACAAGATAATTTTGTACAGACTTTGTTGAAATACCTCTTAACTTTTAAGCATCCCACATAACTTAGCTATTTCTTCATAATTTACAATTCCCTGTCCAATCCAATATAAAAGTAATTGTCTCAAACTGCTTGTTCAGGTTTTCATTTTTTTATGAGGGTTTTCATGCCACATAAAACTTGTATTATGCTTTTCTCTTGTTAATTTATGTTATGTCAATTCAATTCTAAGACTTAACCAGAACTCTAAGAGGTTGGAGGTAGTTTTTCACTCCTACATCTTTTAATGGAAAAAAATAGAAGGAAAGGGAATCTTTAAAGGATAGTTAGGTTCTTTCTCACTGATCTCGAGATTGCTTATCCGATTTACACAAATTTCTTCTTTCTTCATTTCTCTTTAAGAATAAAATATAATAGAATCAGTGATCTAAGTACAAAGAAAAGATTTTTTTTCTCAGCATGAAACTCCCTTCCAAATAGAATTATCCAGTTAATTTATATTAATATAAAAAAGAAATCACTATAACATGTAACATTTCCTGAGTCTGTAACTTCAGTTATTTTAAATATATGAAATAATTTTCAAAAAGCTTAATTCTAAAACTGAAGACTTTTGTACACAGAAAGCTATGTGTATGTCTAGCTGTAGCTGAAACATGCTGCACAGATTTGGCACCTAAATGTCCCAAAGGTTTGAAAATATTCAGTGACAATGCAAAAATTAGAAATATTAACTTTGAGAATAATAACATGCCCCAATTAAGTCATATAATTCTTTTTTTTAATATACATCTAAGCCTCTGTTGCATACTAAACATTTGTCCAAAGGGTTTCAGGGGTAAATGTGACCCCCTACCTAACCAAGAAGAACTCACCTTCTAGTGAGGTAACTAATGACAAGTTAGCAATTTAATATAGTGATGAAAGTACTATCATAAGTAGAGAGTAGGAAGGACCTAATTCATCCTGAGGAATGGGGCACAATCAAATAACACTTGTTTCTGGAGTCTAAAAAGATGAGTCAGCCATAGACCTCAAGGTGGGAGTTGAAATGAGTGAATAAGACCAGGATAGGAAAAAGGAAGGAGACATGTGAAACTGGAAGTTTTGAGGGATCCTGGCATATTATGAAAATGGCAAATGTGTCTATGTCATTGGACAAAAAGCTGTATATGTATAAGTGTGTGTGTGTGTGTGTGTGTGTGTGTGTGTGTAGGGCAGCTACAGGGGAGGAAAACCAATTTTTTTTTAACTCATAAATTCTTACTTGGAAGGGATCTCTAACAAAAGATGGATAAACAAGAGAAAAGCAAGCAGAAGTTTATTTACAAGTATATTTCATATATACATGGGAGATAACAAGGGAATGAGTAATTTTCCAAGAAGTGGCTTGGAATTTCAGCTTATATAGCATTGTCAACAAAGAACAGTGAATTTTTAGAGAAGTGAAAAACAAAGGAAAGGACTTTGAGTCTCCAGAGATTGCAATTTGTGCGAGAAGACAAATAAATGGCAGTTAAAGGCTATTAGTAAAGCTTGCTAATATAGATTCCTCTGGTGCCATTGCCAGGTCCGTAGTGGTCTAAGGTGGTCTGTAGTGGTTAACAGTTTTTTTTCCCCTGGTAGGGATACCTTTCATCTTTATAAATCTATGTCCTGCTTTGAGGTGAAAATAGGGAGAGCAGAGAGTGCTCTTGCATCTACTTTTTAATCGCCTTCAGTTCAACAGTCTTTCATTTTTTGGTGTGGCATAGTCTGTTCTCCCACAGCAGCTGATGAGTTTGAATATGCAATAGTATGACACTAATGAAGGGTCTTACATGCTCTGTTAAGAATTTTAACTTTATCTTGAATTCCATGGGGACTCAATGAAAGATATTTCAAGAATCAGCAACTAGGGAAAGATAGAAGAAGTTTGAACTTTAAGAGACTGTTTGAGGTTAATCTTTTCTAGACTAATGAAGGTGGGTTAGTATAGGGGTGTGTCCTACCGATTGTTCTGGCAGCCATGGTTAAACACAGCACAGAAGACCAGATCTCCTTAGATAGCCTACACCAGAGATTCTCATGAGAGAATTGCCTGAATATCTGCTTTAATGAATCCAACAAGGTCTCTGAGTCCCAGCTACTTGAGAGGCTGAGGTGGGTGGATCACTTAAGCCCAAGAGGTTGAGGCTGCCATGATTGTGCCACAGCACTCCAGCCTAGGTGACAGAGTGAGACCTTATCTCACACAAACATACACAAAAGTCTTTAACTATGGGTATTTTTTAAAAAACTCTTTAGGTGATGTTAGTGGGCAGTAAAAACAAAAGCTTCTAACTTTCTTTCAGTCATAGAAGGAAAAAAAGAATATTGGGAGGTTTCTAAAGAATGGAAACGCTAGGCATGGTGGTTCACGCCTGTAATCCCAGCACTTTGGGAGGTTGAGGTGGGTGGATCACTAGATCAGGAGTTCAAGACCAGTCTTGCCAAGATGGTGAAACCCCATCTATGCTAAAAATACCAAAAAAAAAAAAAAAAAAGTTGGGGCGTGATGGTGGGCACCTGTAATCCCAGCTAGTCGGGAGGCTGAGACAGAGAATTGCTTGAACCTGGGAGGCAGAGGTTGCAGTGAGCCGAGATGGCGCCACTGCACTCCAGCCTTGGTGACAAAGCAAGACTCCGTCAAAAAAAGAATGTAAAAAACATCAAATTGCAGTGTTCAAATATTTAAGATGTTTGTATCCCTGCAGAGTCTAATGCTTATTAAGTGTTAAAGGGGTTTACAAGAAATGAATGCATTTTCAAAGAAGGTTTATGAGCTACAGTACAACAATTAAAGTCAGGGTTGTAGTCTATCATTCGCTCTAAGTACAATGTTCTTTAAATATTCTATTTTTACATATATGTGTCTTTGCTCTCTAGAATAATGTTTTATTGGAAACATCTTAACTGTGTCTCGAAGTTGCATTGCTGGGTCTTTCTGAGCACCAACTTTACTTCCAGGAAAGAATGGATTGTTCCCTTTGCTTGGCCTTTCTAGCACATTTTCATTACTCTGAAAAAGGAGTAACCACATTGGGTCTACTTTTTTTATTGGACTGTGGACTCCATAAAGAGTACTCACCTAGATTCTCCTTGTAGTGCCTAACAGCAAATGTTTGAAAATTGCAGGTTATGTATTCAAAGATGCATAATGGGAAGGCAAGTGAGCAGAGAGCAAAGAGGATGAAGGTCATTTAAGAAATATTTTGCTTGACTGAAAGAATAAACAGAAGGTAGAAACAAAATGAGCATTGATTGTTATACAATATTGATATGGAGGAAGCTCATCACACTTTTCTATCAGTAGTATTGATTTAGACTGGTCCTGGATGGAGTGAGAAACTATAGTGGCCCTATAATCCTGCCTTTCATTTGCAAAAAAAGATTGTGTGGAGTACCTGGGTTAACAGGTCCTCATGGAAATTCTCAAAGCTATTTGTGATCTAGATAATCACCTGGTGGAACTCAGAATGATTCACATACACTGCTACTATTTTGTGGCTTCTACTGAGTCAGAAAGTTTTTTCTTCTCAGTATTTTTTTTCGTTTTTGACATCAGACATGCGGAATCACAGACAAGCAAAGGAAAACTCAAATACGTCGTGTACTGCTTTGGATAGGAGTAACAAACGTCAAATACGCAAAACAATATCACTATATTTGGTATATCGTTTCATTTATATGCCTGAAAACACATGCTCAGACTTGGTTTCTAATCACATCCATGGAAATAAGACACAGCACGTCAAATCCAAAGCTATTGATGTGGATAATTTGGGTAAGCTGGTTTTCAGCATTGTCTTTGATTATTAGAATATAATTTATTGCTGGAGCTACAAATATCAAATCAAATCTATTCTTTCTTTTCTCTTAATATATGTTCTGATTATGTTAGGCAAGAAGTAAGACTATTCTATCCTCATTAGGATATTAGCATCTCTATCATTTGAAGATGATTTCTGAAATGATACAAAATCTGCATGCTATGCTGTTTGTAATGTGCTAGAGATGAAGAAGCCTCTGGGTTATAAAAATATTTGCTTAAAATGGAAGACATACAAATCAGATGTTTGAGATTCAAAATATACAAACCTAACATGTAGGATATTGTCAAACCTAAGTCTTCAGATTTCATTTTCTATGAAGTCACAATATTATTAAGGATTAAGTAAAATTGAATAAAGGGCTGGCTTTCTTTTTTGTTCCTTTTTCCTGTTTATCTGATTTGAAAATGAGGTTAAGATGTCAAAGCCACTGTTGAAATAGCATAAGGAGTGTGATTTGATTCTGTGCATCGATAGACTCTGCAACCATGGAGTAGTCTTTGAACCTTTTTGAAATTCACCTGCACTATGTCAAAAAGGACTTTATTATCAGGTTAATAAGATCATGTCTGTAGAGTATTTTAAGCTCTTTTATTCTGAGAATGATAAGCAAATGTGAGGTTTTATTATCATTATCATTATCATTGGCTTCAAAGGGAATTTGGCTTTCATAGCTCAGCGGGGTGAAAAGAAAGATAAGAACCTGGCTGATGGTGTTCAAATAAATGTCAGGGTTAAGAACTCAAGAAAAAGCTGAGAAGAGACAGAGGGAGAAACACCTCGTTTCATTGATACATCAGTTGAGAGCCAGCTGGAGCAAGATTGAATCCTAAATAAACTATCAGGGCAAAACATACATGCTACATAGTCATGCTCTCTCTGTCTGTCTCTCTCTCCCCACCACACATACACATGCACACACACAATCTTTTAAATTCATTCCTCTATTATTTGATGTAATATATTGCTCATTCCTCAGTGTTAAATTAAAAAGATAAGGATTAGCAAAATTACTCTAATTGTATTTCTGACTGCTTCTCTTAATGGATGTGTTAATGGAATTTCCTTACATGTTTAATGTTGCATATATTAATGAAAAATACAGCAGACCACTTCTGTTAGATTAGACCAAAACAGCCATTTAGTCCTAAGAAGTAACATAAGTAATTTCCCAGTTTGAAAAGGATGGTAATATTGAGAGGAAAATCTTAACATTTTATGGTGGTTGCAATCCTATTGTGAAATCAAAAGTGACGTTGTAGCATAGTTTAACATTTGCATTTTTTTAAAGCTCAGCTGAGAGCCAAAAAAAAAAAAATGCTTCATATATCTAATACTGCTCATTGAAATGTAAATCACAGTAAATGACATGTGTAGAAATCAATGGACAAACAGTAGAAAAAATAAAAAGGTATTACCTTTATACAGCCATTTGTCTTCTGATAGCATGAGTAAAGCTTAAGTCAGACACAATTAAATGGACTGAAGCTTTAACAGTGACTTTTGAACAGCTTGAATTAACAAAATCAATCCTCATAAATTAAACTATCAGTGATCTATGATACAATTAAGTTCCATAATCAAAAAATGCTACAGTGCATACAGTGTCACTTAAGCTATATTCCTAACACTGAATTTTAACTACTGCTGGCTACCTCTTCCTGCAGGGTTGTGTAAAACTCCATCTGGCACACTAGACGCTAACATTATGATACACGGTTTCTTTTCTATTCTTCAATTTAGTCTGACATCTGGTGGTCCAGGGGAACGACAGGCAATGCCTCCAAATGTAAACCGATTCACAAATGCTGCTTTTTTTTCCAGTTTTCCCTTTGTCTTTCTGAAGTGCTTGAAATTGCGACCAAACCAGTTAATTACATGGAAATTCACATAGAATAACAATTTAAACAGCGGAACAATAAAGGTGAAGAAAGTGACCTTCACGTGATGAATTATATACATGTAAGTATATCGAACTCTGCAGTGACTACAAAGCGTCAATAGAAAGCACCATATATTGGCCAATTAGACCCTCTCAGAAAGGGTACTATTTAATGGCACCACACTGGGGATCATAATGGAAATGTGGTACATGTAAGATTTCCTTCTTTCTTTCTCCCTGTCAAGATAGTTGGAGGGAGGGAAATGAAGGGAATGAAGGGGAGGGGTAGCGGGAGCTACTGAGTATAGTGAGAAATTGATGTTTAAACAGGCATGAGGTAGTATTCAAAACCATTTATCTTTTATATTTTTCTTTGGGAAGAAGCAGACACTTCCAGCAGTTAGCAGCAGTCCAGATGGCAAACACAGTGGGCAGAAGCAGGAACAATTCAAGTCTCCCTATGCTTGGGGAAAAAAAAAACTCTCAAATACCTCCAATTAATTTACTATGGTATATGCCGCTAATTACCAAATCATGGAGGAACAGAGTGATACACTGTCAGCCTTATGATATTCGTGTCATTTGTACAATTTATCCACACAGAAAAAGGAAAAAAGCATCTCTGATTTTTCTCATATTCGTCACTTAGCTACACCATTCTATAATATTTTGACCAATGAAGAGTCTTAATAAATGGGCATTTCTGTGCTCAGATTTTGACTACTTTTTCATATCTTTTGTAATGATTGTAAATAGCATAGGAAATAAATGTGGTGCTTAGACTGATCTATATTTATGAAAGATTCTGGACTGACAAAATTATAGGTTAAGTTTCCCATTGTGGGGAAAAACATACACACACACACATAAAAACAAAACAAAACAAAACAAAACAAACAAACAAACAAGCAAAGGCTTTAACCTTGTCCACAAAAGACCATTCTGAATGTTTGGGCTGGCCTCTGTTTCCACTTAACCTTGTGACTCTGAAAAGGTTATTGGAAGGAGTGCCAATTATGTTGGTGCTTTTGAAATATGGCCAAATCCTCTAGGAGGTAGACTCAAGCTGCCAATACCTAATCTCATAAAGGTCACTCAAAAGTTCAAATGAAATTGCTTTTAGTTACTATAAAACTTACCTGAGTTGAAATGATTGTGCTAAAGGAAAAATATTTCCACCTGCTCTTACCAGTCCTTTCTTTCATTTTAAGAGTAAAGTTTAGTCAGTATCCATAAGATGTCTCAAGAAAGAAGAATTATTTTAAGTAAACTTAACAACTATCATATAAACTTCTAAAGAAGGAGAAGAATGAATATATGTTCTTTAAGAAAATTGCATGCCCAGAATGTCTACAACAAGCCATCCACAAGAAAAGTAGTGCCATTCTGCTAGACTTCATGGGATTATTATATTTATTAAGTAATAAGGCAGAGGAAAAATGGCACTGTGATTTTAGAAGTATTCAAAAAGTTTCTCTCACTAACATCTTACATTGATTGCTGATGAATAGCTCTCAAAATTATACACTGGTTTTCTTGGCTTTGGGCTTTGTGGCCTCTCAGCATATAAATATTTTTCCAAGCAATAACTTTTAGAATTATGAGTCTCAGTTTTATAAGTCAATTTTTTTTTCCAAGACAGAGTCTCACTCTGTCATCCAGGCTGGAGTGCAGTGACCGATCTCAACTCACTGCAACCTCCACCTCTCAGGTTCAAGTGATTATCCTGCCTCAGCCTCCTGAGTAGCTGAGAGTCTGAGTTGGGTGGATTACCTGAGGTCAGGAGTTCAAGACCAGCCTGGCCAACATGGTGAAACCCCGTCACTACTAAAAATACCAAAAAAAATTAGCTGGGCCTTGTGGCGGACGCTTGTAATCCCAGCTACTCAGGAGGCTGAGGGAAGATAATTGCTTGAATTTGGGAGGCAGAGGTTGCAGTAAGCTGAGATCATGCCACTGCACTTCAGCATGGGAGACAGAGGGAGACTCCATCTAAAATGTATTTTAGATGGAGATATATATATATATCTCACACTCAGAAGGAAGCAGAGTTCTATAAAAGATGGAGCACAAGAGCCAAGAATGAATCTTTTCCTTTCCAGTAGAGTGGAGGAGCTACATTATTTTTAAATACTTGGATTTCTTAATTGGTGCCAGTTTTTGTTGAGTGATACCCTGCTAATCCTATTCTAGAATCTAGAACTATACAGACCCATTTTTGAAGCTTATAAACAGACAATAGCATAATAAAATAGATGGTAGGCAAAACGCAGAAATAAAATACAATAATATACAGTTATGTTTACATATATGAATTATGTTAGTGTCCCTCTTATTTTTCTCAAGTCTCATATGACTCATAGTTTACAGATGGTACCAGTAGTAGAATACTGGGAAAGGAAAGGGAGAGAGGGAATCACTGAATCTAGTACATGCTGTATTTTTTCACATTGTTTCCTCAAATTCTCTTGAAATCACGGGAAGGAGAAGATAATGTAACCATTTTTTTCAATAGAACTATTATTGAAATGGCTTCATTACTTTCTACAATAAGATATGGAAATCTTGTTCATACTACATGTATATCACTTTGCTGTAGATTAAAAAGAGTAATAAAAAAGATAACCAGTAATATGAAATATGTTAATGCAAAGAAGGAGAATTTATTGTGGACAATATATTTTAAGTTAGGTTTTATGTGAAAACACAGGTAATGTGTCTAAATGTTTAAAAACATCTATAATTTATACATTTATTAATGTATTAAATGCTATTACTTGAAAATAACTATCTTTTTTATGCAACAGGACCCTTTAACAAATAAAATTCAGTCTGATACTAATGCATAAGTATTAGGGATTCATTTCAGCAATCTTAGGGCACTTTCTGTAGTGTTAGCAGTTGGACCTACTATATGCTTTCCATTTTAAAATAGTGTAAGGGGTGCTGATTTGGGGCCAGGGCTATTGTGCCAGTCTATGTCTGGATGTTATGCGCCCAAGGTGGTTCATTATAGCAAGCAGGTTCCATTTCCAGATGGTTAGCTTGAGTAGACGTGGAGATTAGATGCCTCTTTTGTCAGACAGCCAAGAATTTCTGGGATGGTCCAATATTTGCATTCCAAAAAAGCAATAGCTGGATGAAGGCAGCTCTCATAGCTGCTGAAATTTCCTTCGTACAAAGGGAGAAATTGCTCTCCTTTGTTGAGAGGCTGGTTTTTTTGTTATTGTTGTTTTATTTTTTTACCTGCATAGTCGCAGCCAAGATCAAAATGGTTTGCATTTGTTTATCTCCTTTGAGAGCCAGTGCTTTTTTCTGCCCAGCTGTCTGTAGTTCTAGAAGCCATTATGCAGGAAGTGATAAAAGCCAAGTAGCAGTTTCCTCAATTCATTCCTGAATAACTTTTCCTTCTATTCTTTTTCATTCCTACATGTCCACATGGCCTCATTATGGGAGTGATAACTCAGAAAGTGAGTCAGACAAAGGCAGATTGAGGTTTCCCAAATGTAGCAGCTGAACAGCAGCAATTAAGCTTGCCTTAAATGTAAGTGGCACAATTTGAAAAACGTAAGTGATTTGCTTTCTTTCCTTTCTCATGTATGTGACCTGGAATTTTCACATCTCTAGAATTTATTTTATCTCCAGGTATTGATAAAAAGGTGACTAAGATACTATCTGATGAAACAATGCTTCAATAGAAGTATACAAAGTACTGAAAATGGAAAAGGATGTACCCACCTAGGCAAAAGAAGGGAACCAATGAAAGTGAGAGTTGAAGAATGAGTGTCCATAGCAGGTGAAGAAAGCAGCACAGTGTTTCAGAAGAATGGATGAAACAGCACAACCTGAGGAAGAAGTGGGAGAAGAATCCAGAGTGGCAGGCAAAGGCAGAACTGGGGGGCTGGGTATGATTGCTTATATAATTGAAGCTATATTCTAGAGCTTTGATTAACCGTAGGTAGAGTATAAGTAAGCAAATAGTATGATCAGATTTCCAGTAACTTGGAAGATGACTTTAAATGCTGAGGGATGAGAAACAAGATTGATGCAAAGAGCTGGTTCAGATGGAGAAAGGCTGGTAAGAGTGGAAGAGAAAGGCCACAGATGAGAAGCATCTAGGAATGAATATACACATGTTTAGAGGTGAGATTTTCTTTTGAAGAACATCCATAAACATAGTACCAGATGTATGTTTTGTATCTGTCACATATCAAACTGTAGAAATTGAAGAAATATTGTACCATGCAAATAAGTTCAAGAGTCAAGATAGGACTGTGGGACATGCTCAAGGAAGAGAAGGGACATTTGAGGTAAGCCTGTGGAAACACAGCAGTAAGAGGGCATCAAATATACTGCAGTGTGCAGAGAAACTCCGGTGTGAAGGGTATTTACTTCCCAATTGCTCAGTTGCATTGCTTTACTAACAATATATCAAATAATAGCAGCTACATTTCCATTATTTAAATTTTAAATGTTAATCGTAGTAGTCCTTAATTCACTTTGTTGTGGCTGTTTTATGACAATTGAGAAAATAAAAATAGTTCTTAATAAGGCCTTTTTTTGTCTGCTAAAATTGAGTGAGTAGCATTATTCTGGGGGTTTATAAAGACAGCATCAATAGTCTTAATTTTGTTTTTCTTGAGTATTTAGCCAACAAATAATTTCAATTATAATATTCATTAAAATACACAGATAAATTATCGATGAGAATGCAAAATGCACATAAAACATAGGACTTGGAGTTAATTTAACGTGAGAGATCAGTTCTCATACGTTTATCCCTCTCTGCTATGTGAGATACATCAATGAATTATTTTGAATATACTGCATTAAGGTATTTTAAAAATAATAAATCATCTTTAATTTCTAGCTGAAAATGAAAATATTTGGACATATTCATGGCTGATCAAAAGAGCGAAAGGAGTAAACAATGTGCAATTTTTTGTCTTATTCCACTAACACCTAACGGAACTCAGCCAATAATTCCCCATCGTTTTCTCATAATCACATGTACTCTTGGTGGCACTGGTAGGCAAGAAGTAAAGAAGGTTTTGGGAATAAGGTTAAAATGGGTTGGACATTGTGGTGACAGCCTTCTCTCTTTAATCCAATGAATTTGTCTCTGCCCACAAAGTCCCACCGTTTAAGGTTTTGTTTGGTTTAAAATAAGAAGATAGTTTTCTTAATTTGATACTTGATTTCCATTTCAGCAATGGTATCACATTGTAACCTAGTGTTAGAACTGACAATATTTGCACATAATGAGCAAGAATGCTTCTTTTCATTTCCAAAAGTATGCCTCCAGTTCAGGGACCTCATTAGTGCTTGTCTGACTTACTACAATAACCTTCTGACTGGTCTCTTTGCCTTTAATCTCCCTGTCTTGAATTCATCATTCTTCCTGATTAATTTTCTTTTTGAACCATTCTACTCTGACCATTACCCTTCTCAAAAAAATTCAATGACTCTCGACTCTCCACTTCAAAAAATATTTTAAATTCTTTAAATAGATTACTGTAGTATTTTGGGTTTTTCTACCAAAAAAAATCTATTGAACCTGATGACAGTTATAGACACTCTCCTAGTAAATTGCATTTATGTTAAAACTTACATCAAAGTTTCATAAAATGTTCAGCTAATTCACAGACACTCTGAAACATATAGGAATAAACACCTCCATATTTCTTCCTTTCATTCAGCAATTAACACGTATCAGTAGTCTTTTATTATATATCAATAACTGTTCTTGATGCCCAGGATAAAGGAGCAAATAAAACATGTAAAAATTCCTACTTCATTTGACTTGTACTCTAATGTGAGCAGGTAAACAATAAGATGAATGAGTAAAATACACAGTATGTGAGACAGTGATGGCTGCTAAGAAGGACACAGAAATAAAAAAAGTAGGATATAAATTGTTGAAGGGCAGTTGAAAAATTAAATATGTCAATCAGGAAAACTCTCATTGAGAAAGTAGTTTTTGAGTAAAAACCTGAAGGAAGTGAGCTAGCCATACGAATATTTGGGAATAGTATCCAGGTATTGGAACCAGCAAGTACAAAGGCCCTGAGATGAACATGCTTGGCAAGTTTGAAGAATAAAAAGACCATTAGAGCTGTAGTGAACAGAAAAGAAATGAAGTCAAAGAGTTACATGTAACCAGATCATGTATAACTTGTAAGTAATAGTAAATACTTCACTGTTTATTATGAGTGAAATGTCAGCCTTTAAGGTATATTCAACTTTCTTCCCAGTCTGGTTTTAACCAACTTTCATTTTACCTATGACCACTCTCCAAACCATATAACATGATTTTACCTGATCTCCAAAACAATGTAAAATTTAACTACTTGTGTACATGAATCTCATGTATTCATATGGCTAGCTCACTTCCTTCAGATTTTTTACTCAAAAACGACTTTCTCAATGAGAGTTTTCCTGGTGGACTTACTTAATTTCTCAACTGCCCTTCAACATTGTATATGCTACTTCTCTGATTTCTGTTTCCTTCTTAGCACCCATCACTGTCTCTCATACTATGTATTTTACTTATCTGTATTGTTTACTTTCTTATATTACAGTATAAGTCAAATGAGGGTAGAAATTTTTATGTGTTTTATTTATTACTCTATCCTAGGCATTGAGAACAGTGACCGATACATATATATCTTTATATATATATATATATATATATACACATATATATATGTATATATAATACACACATATATATCTTAAAGTGAGTATGTAGATATGTAATTTTAAAATACCTTTTATTCTGATGCTATTGACTGAATGTACACCTGTCCCATCCCCCCATTCATATGTTGAAACCCTAATATCCAGTGTGACAGTATTTGAGGATGGGATATTTGGGAACTGCATCTTAGATACCTCAACTCATCTCCATGTGTCACTCATTCTCCAGGATGCTAGCCTGGACTTCCTTATAAGGGTAGTCACAGAAATCCAAGTAGCAGAAAAGAGGGAAAATCACACAGTGCAAGTGTTTTTCCCACTTCTACTTAGTCATACTTACTATTATCATCGGTCAAAATAAGTCAAGTGGCCAAGACTAGAGGCAGTATAAGAGGAGACTTCATAGGGTGTGAGCATAGAAACGCATGGACAAATTGGGAGCCATCACTCTAAAATTCTACCATATATTATGTACATTGTTAAAGGTGACAATTTTAACAGACTATCTTTCTTACAGTAGTAATGAGACATTGAATATCAAAACATACATAAGTGACATTTTAAAAGAAAAGCCAAAGTGTAAATCAAACCCTATAAAGCAGCTTTAAAAAAATTTTTTTTAAAAGGAAATTATTTTTCAGAGATGCATGCTACTAAGAATAACCCTTATTTGTTGACTATTGGGTGCTTGGCATACATTTTTTAATTTAATATTTACAGAAAATCTGCCAGGCAGATTTGTATAGAAAATAATCTGAGGATCATACGGGTCTCTTGTCCAAAGTCAGGACGAACTGAATATAAAGTCTCTGCTGTTTTCCCCACCTGCCACTCTGCAACAGAAAGAGAATAGACTAGATATCAAGAAATAGGATACCGGAGGAAAATGGCAGATAGAAGGCAGGACTAACTTGGAGCTCCCACTCAGACAAACAGAGAAGCATATGGAGACCCACATCGTGAACTTTTGCTCCAAGAACTACCTCAGGAATATACCAGGGAAGCCAAGGGAATCCACAGACCCTTTGAAGGAGGTGGATTGTCGCTGCAGACTCTGTGAGACAGCTAGGAATTGTTAAGTCTTGCTTTCTTACTTGCTTTCACAGCTGGGAGGCTTGTAGACTGGGGCAAGTTCTTAGCTCTGCTCACCAGCTGCCTGGAAATAAACTCAATGATACTGGGGGTGCATGGTGGGAGTGAGACCAGCCTTTCAGGCTGTAGGCTGCAAGGGAGCTGAGTGAGACCTTGGTTGCTGGCTTTCCCCCACTTCCCTGGCAACGTGTGTGACACAGCAGAGGCAGCCATAATCCCCCTTGGGACATAGGTTGATTGGCCTGAGACCAACACCCCCATCCCCTGCAGAAGCCACACCAAGCCGTAACCCAAAAGAGTCTGAGCTCAGAAACCCCCTAACCCTGTCCCCACCTAACTGTCTTTCTCTACCCACCCTGGTAGCCAAAGACAAAGGGCATAATCTCTTGGGAGCTCTATGGCCCTGTCCATCCTCCTGGCTGGAGGCCAACCAACACCAGTGCATTTAACAAAAATACAACCAAGGACCCTCACAGAGTCCACTTCACTCCCCTGCTACCTGCTACTTCCATTAGAACAGGTGTTGGTATCTACAGCTGAGAGACCTGAAAACGGATCACATCGCAGGACTCTTTGTAGACATTCTCCAGTACCAGCCCACAGCCCAGTAGCTCTACTGGGTGGCTAGATCCACAGGAAAAATAACAATCACCACAGTTCAAGTGTCAGGAAGCTCCATCCCTAGGGGAAAGGGGAGAATACCACATCAAGGGAACACCCTGTGGGACAAAAGAATCTGAACAACAGCTTCCTGAGTTCCAGATTTTCCTTCTGACATAGTCTACCCAAATGAAAAGGAACCAGAAAAACAATTCTGGTAATATGACAAAACAAGGTTCTTTAACACACCCAAAAGGTCACACTTGTTCCCCAGCAATGGATCCAAACCAAGACAAAAATCTTTGAATTGATAGAAAAATAATTCAGAAGGTTGATTTTTTAAGCCAATCAAGGAGGCACCAGATAGAGATGAAATCCAACTTAAAGGAAAAAAAAAAATGATACAGGGGATGAATGGAGAAATCTCCAGTGAAATAGATAGCATAAATAAAAAACAATCACAAATTCTGGAAATTAAAGACATACTTACAGAATGGAAAAATCACTAGAAAGTCTCAGCAATAGAATTGAACAAGCAGAAGAAAGAATTTCAAAGCTTGAAAATAAGGCTTTCGAATTAACTCAATCTGATGAAGACAAAGAAAAAAGCATTTTAAAATGATGAACAAAGACTCCAAGAAGTTTGGAATTACATTAAACAACCAAACCTAAGAATTATTGTTGTTTCCAAGGAAAAAGAGAAATCTAAAAGTTTGGAAAACATATTTGAGGAAATAATCAAAGAAAATTTCCCCAGCCTTGCTAGAGATCTACACATCCAAATACAAGAAGCTCAAAGAACACCTGGAAAATTCACTGAAGAAAGATCATTACCTAGCACATAGTTATCACATATCTAAAATCAAAATGAAGGAAAGAATCATAAGAACTATGAGGCAAAATCATCAGGAACCCATAAAGGAAAACCTATCAGATTAAAAAGCAGATTTCTTAATGGAAACCCTACTAGCTAGAAGGAATTAGGACCTATCTTTAACTTCCTTAGATGAAACAATTATCAGCCAAAAATTTTGTATCCAGCAAAACTAAGCATCATAAATGAAGGACAGATACAGTCTTTTCCAGACATATGCTGAGAGAATTTGCTGCTGTGAAGCCAGCACTATAAGAACTATTAAAATGATATCTAAATCTAGAAACAAATCCTTAAAATATACCAAAATAGAATGTCCTTAAAGCATAAATCTCACAGGACCTATAAAACAACAACACAATGAAAAATTCCCAGAGGTATTCAGGCAACAAATAGCACAATGAATAAAATAATATCTCATATCTCAATACTAACATTGAATGTCAATGACCTAAATGCTCCACTTAAAAGATACAGAATTGCAGAATGAATAAGAATTCACCAACCAAGTATCTGCTGTTTTCAAGAGACTCACCTGACACATAAGGATTCACATAAACTTAAGGTAAAGGGGTGAAAAAAAGATATTGCATTTAAATGGACACCAAAAGTGAGCAGGAGTAGCTATTCTTATATCAGGCAAAACAAACTTTAAAGCAACAGCAGTTAAAATAGAAAAAGAGAGAAATTCAATAATAATAAAAGGACTAGTCCAACTGGAAAATATAATCTTAAATATATATGCATCTAACACTGGAGCTCCCAAATTTATAAAACAATTACTCTAGACCTAAGAAGTAAGAAGCAACACAATAATAGAAGGGGACTTCACTACTCCACTGAGGGCACTAGCAAGTTACCAAGACAAAAAGTAAAAAGAAACACTGGACTTAAACTGTAACCTAGAACAAATGAACTTAACAGATATTTACAGAACATTCTAACCAACAACTGCAGAATATAAATTCTATTCATCAGCACATGAAATAGTCTCCAAGATAGACCATACGATAGGCAACAAAAGAGGTCTCAACAAATTTAAGAAAATCAAAATTATAGCAAGTAGTCTCTCAAACCACAGTGGAATAAAACTGGAAATCAATTCCAAAATGAACCTTCAAAACAATGCAAATACATGGAAATTAAATAACCTGCTCCTGAATGATGGTTGGGTCAACAATGAAATCAAATGGAAATTTTAAAATGCTTTGAACTGAATGATAATAGTGACACAACCTATCAAAACCTCTGGGATACAGCAAAGACAGTGCTAAGAGGAAAGTTCACAGCCTTAAATGCCTAAATCAAAAAGTCTGAAAGAACATATATAGACAATCTAAGGTCAGACCTCAGGGAACTCAAGAAACAAGAATAAAGCAAATCCAAACCCAGCAGAAGAAAAGAAGAAAATAAATAACAAAGATCAGAGCAGAACTAAATAAAATTAAAACAAAAAAATGAAAAGATAAAACAAAATCCTTGTTATTTAAAAAGATAAATAAAATTGATAGACCATTAGTGAGATTAACCAAGAAAACAAGAGAAAAGATCCAAATAAACTCAATTACAAATAAAATGGGATATATTACAACTGATACCACAGAAATACAAAAGATCATTCAAGGCTATTGTGAACACCTTTATGCACATAAACTAGAAAACCAAGAGGAGATGGATAAATTTCTGGAAACAGACAACCCTCCTAGATTAAGCCAGGAAGAAATAGAAACTCTGAACAGACCAATTACAAGCAGTGAGATTGAAATGGTAATTAAAAAGTTACCAACAAAAAAAGTCCAGGACCAGATGGATTCACAGCTGACTTCTATCAGACATTCAAAGAAGAATTGGTATCAATCCTATTGACACTATTCCAAAAGATAAAAAGGGAATTCTCCCTAAATCACTCTATGAAGCCCGTATCACCCTAATACAAAAACCAAAAGGACATAATAAAAAAAAGCAAACTACAGACTAACATTCCTGATGAACATAGATGTAAAATCTTCAACAAAATACTAGCTAACTGAATACAATAGCATATCAACAAGATAATCCACCATGATCAAGTGGGTTTCATGCCAGGGACGCAGGGATGGTTTAACATGCCAATAAATGTGATATACCACATAAACAGAATTAAAAACAAAAATTATACACTTCATAGACACAGAAAAAGCATTTGACAAAATCCAGCATCCCTTTATGATTAAAATCCTCAGCAAGGTCAGGCACAATGGCTCACACCTGTAATCCCAGCAATTTGAGAGGTTGAGGCAGGTGGATCACTTGTGGTAAAGAGTTTGAGCCTAGCCTGGCTACCATAGCAAAACCCTGTCTTTACTAAGAAAACAAAAAAATTAGCCAGACACGGTGGCACATGACTGTAATCCCAGCTTCTTGGGAGGCTGAGGCAGGAGAATTGCTTGAATCTGGGAGGCAGAGGTTGCAGTGAGCTAAAATCACACCACTGCACTCCAGCCTGGGTGACAGAGTGAGAGTCCATCTGAAAAAAAAAAAAAAAAAGAAACCTCAGCAATACAGCATAGAATTGACATATGACAAACCCATAGCCAACATTATACTAAACAAGAATAAATTGAAAGCATCCCCACTGAGAACTGCAACAAGACAAGAATACCCACTTTCATCTTTTCTATTCAATGTAGTACTGGAAATCCTAGCCAGAGCAATCAGACAAGAAAAGAAATAAAGGGAAGTCAAACTGTCATTGTTTGCTGATGACATGATTGTCTACCTAGAAAACCCCAAAGACTCATCCAAAAAGCTCGTAGAACTGGTAAATGAATTCAGCAAAGTTTCAAGATATAAAATTAATATATACAAATCAGTAGCCTTGCTATACACCAACAGTGACCAAGTTGAGAATCAAATCAAGAACTCAACCCCCTTACAATAGCTGCAAAAAATAAAATAAAATACTTATGAATATACTTAACTAAGGAGGTAAAGGACCTCAACAAGAAAAACTACAAAATGCTGCTGAAAGACACAAACAAATGGAAACACATCCCATATTCATGAATGGGTGGAATCATTATTTTGAAAATGACCATATTTCCAAAAACAATCTACAAATTCAATGCAATTCCCATCAAAATACCACCATAATTCCTCATAGAACTAATAAAAATAATCCTAAAATTCATATGGAAGGAAAAAAGAGCCCACATAGTCAAAGCAAGACTAAGCAAAAAGAACAAATCTGGAGGCATTACATTACCCAACTTCAAACTATACTATAAAGCCATAGTCACCAAATCAGCATGGTACTGGTATAAAAACAGGCATATGGACCAATGAAACAGAGTAAAAAAAGCAAGAAATAAAGCCAAATACTTACAGTCAACTGATCTTTGACAAAGCAAACAGAAACATACAGTGGGAAAAGGACACCCTATTCAACAAATGGTGCTAGGATAATTGGCAAGCCACATGTAGAAGAATGAAACTGGATCCTCATCTCTCACTTTATACAAAAATCAACTCAAGATGGATCAAAGTCTTAAACCTAAGACCTGAAACCATAAAAATTCTAGAAGATAATGTTGGAAAACCCCTTCTAGACATTGGCTTAGGCAAAGACTTCATGATCAAGAATCCAAAAGCAAATGCAACAAAAACAAAGATAAATGGATGAGACTTATAATTAACTAAAAGGCTTCTACACAGCAAAAGAAATCATCAGGGGAGTAAAGAGACATGCCACAGAGTGGGAGAAAATCTTCACAATCTATACATTCAATAAAGAACTAATATCAAGAATCAACAAGGAAGACAAACAAATCAGCAAGAAAAAGAAACAATCCTATCAAAAAGTGGGCTAAGGAAATGAATAGACAATTCTCAAAAGAAGACATGCAAATGGCCAACAAACATGAAAAAATGCTCAACGTCCATAATTATCAGGGAAATGCAAATCAAAACCACAATGCAATACCACTTTTCTCTGGAAAGAATGGCCATAAAAAAAAAAAAAATAGATGTTGGCATGGATGTGGTGAAAAGGGAACACTTTTACACTGTTGGTGGGAATGTAAACTAGTACAACCACTATGGAATACAGGGTGGAGATTTTTTAAATAAGTAAAAGGGCCCATCGTGGTGGCTCACATCTGTAATCCGACCACTTTGGTCGGCCGAGACAGGTGGATTACCTGAGGTCAGGAGTTTGAGACCAGCCTGGCCAACATGACAAAACTCTATTTCCACTAAAAATGCAAAAAATTAACTGGGTATCGTGGTGTGCGTCTGTAGTCCCAGCTACTTGGGGTGGCTGAGGCAGGAGATTCACTTGAACCTGGGAGGCGGAGGTTGCAGTGAGCTGAGATCAAGCCACTGTACTTCAGCCTGTGCAACAGAGCAAGACTCCATCTTAAAAAAAAAAAGAACTAAAAGTACATCTACCATTTGGTCCAGCAATCTCACTTCTGGGTATCCACCCAGAGGAAAATAAGTTATATGAAAAAATACTTGTACATGCATGTTTATAGCAGCAAAAATATAGAACTAGCCCAAATGCCCATCAATCAATGAGTGAATAAAGAAAATTTGGTGTATATATATCATAGAATACTACTCAGCCATAAAAAGGAACAAAATAATGGCATTTGCAGCAACCTGGATGGAATCAGATTCCATTATTTTAAGTGAAATAACCCAGGAATGGAAAAGCAAACATTGTATGTTCTCACTCATAAGTGGGAGCTAAACTAAGAAGATGTAAAGGCATAAGAATGAGACAATGGACTTTGGAGACTTGGGGGAAAGGGTGGGAGAGGATGAGGGATAAAGGACTACACATTGGGTACAGTGTACACTGCTCAGGTGATGAGTGCACCAAAATCTCAGAAATCACCACTAAAGAATTTCTTCATGAAAAAAAATTTTAAATAGCAATAATAAAAATAAGTGAAAAAAATTAAGTTCCTTGTTAATTTTGCGTTTTGGATAATAGGGACTGATGTATCATATAGCATTATCAGTTTTTACGGAATCAGAATGTAATATAAATATTTAATTATAAAATGATACTTGGAGGAGAGATCCAAGATGGCCGATTAACAACAGCTCAGGATTGTAGCTCCCAGTGAAAGCGCAGAGAGCGAGTGGACGCCGCACTTTCAGACGAATTTTTGTTGCCCACAGACTAGGAGATTCCCGGCAGAGGAGCCACA